>JAAAKG020182645.1:0-25754 GCA_010014905.2 Druon quercuslanigerum
GGCATAAACCCACTTTGGACTTCCCAAATCTTTTCTTCTGTTATTTTCATTACCCTACGAATAAGTATCTTTAAGTACATTTTACTTACGGTACTTAATAAGCTGATCCCTCTGTAATTATGGCAAACTGAAGACGGAAAATAAAGCCCGAACATCAGCCGGTAAAGAGGTGAACATTAATGTTGAAGTGGATATCGATGAGAATATTTTCCAAAATGAAGATTTCCGGAATAATTTTTCGAACGCTCTTCTTGAAGAAAATTCCTTTTACGAAAGTTTACGACTATTGACCGCAAATCCAAGTGGAAAATGGAATGCAAAATCTTCTAGTATGAGCGAAACTTTTGTTAACAGCAACGTAGAGATGATCAAGAATTATTTTTGGATTAAAGAGGAGTTAATTGCTTTCGATGAAGATTCTGTTGGAATCTGTTAGAAATTTCTTTATCAGATGTTTGTGCCGAATTTAATTATCAAGTGATATTTTTGTACATAATTTCGACGATAAAATAATATTTTAACAATGAGACAATATTGTCTACACCTAATATCGTATTCTTATTTTAAATTTACACAAACATCAAATTATTGTTAAAAAAAACTTTTTTCAGAAATAGTGGTCTTTCGAGTTTTAAAATATAACTAAAAAATAATTATTATTTTTATAATATTCATAGTAATTATGCATATTCACGGTTAAATTTTTTTTATAAGTGCGAGGACGCTGACGCATGGCGGCATACTCTAGCCTAGAACCTAGACCATTACTCCGTCGCGGCTGGCTCGATAGCTCCCCAATTCGACCGATAGTCATTCCGCGTGGATTTCTTTTAGTCATTTTTCTCGTAACCCGCTTTCTCTTTGGGCAAACGGTTTCGACTTTGTTCATCTCATACTAGACCCTCTTCGCTCATAAAAAATGATTAAAATCCGTGACCCCAGTTACACGCACTCCTCTTGTAAGCCGAAGTACAGGGGCAATGAATGAAATTTTGGATCCAGTTTTACCCCGAACGGGTAGAGCCCGGTCGCGTTGTGGCAGCGAGGCGGATCTTTACGACGAATGTTTATGTGGCGCCCGGGGATTGTTCGAATCTCCCGCACACGATATCTAATGGGCAAGTAAGTATTGGGTTCCTCGAATCTCACTCGGTCGCGTCAAATTCCAGGACTACTGGCGTCCATACTTCAGTCACTAGTACGTCTTCCGTGTTCTGTTATATGCGGACGGTAATTGCCTCGACCACTTATATGGCACAGCACCTACCTGATGGGCTCCAGTGGGGGCCGCAACTCCCAATATATTCCTGGTCAATACAGAGCCATACCACGACTTCCCACACATTCTTGCGAACACTATGAGAACCCACAATTGTTCTCGGTAGCGAATAACCAGGAAAGTAACAACATGCTCGAGTGCTTCATGATACATTTATTATTATGAGCGTAACATATTACATCAACAAATCCATCATACTTCTTTTACTCTTCTTATGAATTAGCTAAGGAGTATTAATACTGGATGTATTTACTCAACTTATGAAACTTAATTTTGAGTAACTAAGCTACTGGATCAGTTTACAAAATATGAAACAATAACTTAAGTATATAAACTCATTTCTTTGGTATACATTTGATTTTGCCTTCTATCTCAGTAGCCTTTTCAGCAGTATGTTGTAAGATTTTTTTTTCTTAATATTGAGTTGGCGTATTTCTTCCGCCATTCTTTTTTTTTGCTTCATTGCCTCTAGTTTTTGATCCTCTTGCAATTTTTTCTTCTTTGTGAAATCCAAATATTTGCCATGGGCATTTTTAGGTGCTTGAATCATGCCTTTTGTTATCACAACGGATTCAACACCACCACCAGCGGCAATTGCATCGTACGTTATACGTAATGCTATGAGGCTTGCATGACTTTGGTTTTCTATGATAGTTAGAAAATCCACGCTCAAGCACCGCTTTTCCGTGTGACTTAATGAATATAATTTTCAAGAATTCCACAAGATCTGAGTTTTCATTACGGCAATTAGCAATGACCTTCACCGAGAAATGGCCTAAGCGTAGCACTTTTCGTTTATAGGCCTTCATTTCTTGAATCGCATGAGGTAACTTGCACACATCTTTATACTCGCGTTTTATTTTATCTGCTCTCGATCCTGTGATCCATATATTTTTTGTACACAAAACATCCAAAAGTCCAACCAATCGCTTTTCAGCTACAAAAGGACTTTCCGCTATTAAGGTAGGATTAGCACAAGAAATAAATCTAGTCATGTTGAACAGCAGTAGAGAACGCTCGTTCAGTTTTTCAATAACGCCGATATAAAAATTTCTGCAATCTTTTCGGAATCTTGCTATTTTTTCGTCAGGCAGCTTAGGTTTAACAGCTGCAAGTGCAGTTTTACTTTCAGAACCTAAATCAAGGTCAGATGCACGAATCAGATTTTCCTCTTTTTCAAATCTACTGCCATAATGGAAGAATTTATTTGTAGGACTTCTTCTTTTACAAAACGTTCCATGATATTTAGCATCAAGTATCTTATATCTTCGTATAAGAAAGGTGCCATTGGAGCATTCGTTTAAAATTCTTTGAGAAAAGGCTCTACCAAAGTAATAGCTGAAATAAAAAAAGTTAACTTTGCTCCAAGTGACGTATCTTTAACAAATTTTAAAACGGTTTGAAAATTACCATTTTTATTTAGAGGATCTTTTTACCTTCTTTTTCGATAGCATCATCCCATATTATTAAAAAAGGTGTAATAGTATAAGCTCTTGTAGCTACTTTACCATTTTCAACCCATCTTGTGGAGCAAAATTTTAGTGGGAATGTATTTGAGTTCGATATCTTAACATAATATCCTCGGCGTGCACGTGTAACGCGGAACAAATGATACAGGGTTCTTAAAAAATACGTCGATTTCCCATTTAAAAATTTTAATACCAGCTTTAAATGTACCATGTACGTTGTTAAGATAGCAACTACCGATTTCAATAAGAACACAGTTATCTGCATTTTCCTCAGTTACTTCTTTCTTCAACTGCTTAATCATGCTGAAATTAACTGCTGGGGCATTCATAGATTTTTGGATAATTTTGATCAATTATCTACTCCTACTTCTTCTTCTTTTAAACCCTCTTTTAATTTGATGGCTTTCATACTCTCAAGAAAAACCGAAGAAAAATATCTAGTATCAGTTTCATCCTTTTCAGAACTCCAATATCTTACGACAACATCCTTTTAGGTTTTAGGTGTACAATTGTGTAACTTATTGTATCTGTCTGCAGCTGAATTTTAGATGCTGTGAGGCTATTTTCAAACATCAACGGAAAACCCGATGCATCACCTACACCGAGAAAACTATAATGCTTCAAAAATTGCAGTTTAGACTCCAAATAATTTCAGCTTTTGTGACAACTTGAGATTGTATCAGTTTTAATAGAGCTTTTTATTGTGCCTCAGATACTAAACCTGCATTAATGTTTTGCTTAGAATCGGCAATAATGTCTCCACTAGGCCCAGCAACATTATTTGCAGTACACACGTTAGAGATCGCCAAAAAACTGGAATCTGAAAATTAAATCATACATTTTTATTAATTTTATTGACATTGATTGAAAGATTTGCTTTTTAATATGTAATATTAATATAAAAAAACTTACTCGTCGCATTATTTGGAGACTCGTTTCGCTTTAAGAAAAAATCCATATTAGAACTATATTATACTGTAGTGTGTGACTTAACAAGAGCAGATCTTCCCATAGAATCTATCTTGAAGTCCTTACTGCAATATGCACAAAATGCATACTAATTTCCAAGCTGAGATTTATCAACCCATGGAAACTCTTGTTTATAACTTAGTGGTGGTGAATTTTAGCTGTGATCCCATTGTTCCTTCATAAACCGTTCACCTTTTAAAAAAATGAAAGTATTATGACAATCCGTATACTTTACAACGACTGTATAGCCTACGTGTTTTATTCTTTAAATCTGAACGAATGATAAAAGAAATTTCACGCTAAACTAATTAAAAAATTTTTGGCTTTTTTATGTTGAATAAAGCTAAATAATTAGTAAAAGCATGCCGATATATCATAAGCCCCGGAATTAGTTTTGATCCTCAAGATTTTAAAAAATTAGTTAAAAAAGAATTTACTTTAATAGAAATAAACAACAAAATTTTTGCGGTAGAACTATTTCTGCATTTCCACGTTAAGCGGAATCAAATTATAAACACCGCAGAAAGGTCAATAGCTTTAGTCTCCTTCGTGGAATTGAAAAAAACACCGATGTGAGAAAAATTTTCAATGCACGTAAGGTAGTGGGTTAAATGGAGACCCTTACCTCTGATTACCATATAAAAATACAGTAGGCTTTCAATAATTTGATTTCGTTGACAGGTATCCGTAGATTTCAATTCAGCGTTTAGTCGAATCTCACAAACAAAATTCTACGCGCACCATAACCCGTATGAGATTTCAAATTTCACTGTAAAGGTCAGGATTGGTACCAACTGCGCAAAGCCTGTCAAAACTAATCTAAGGCAACAAGATGTTTTCTTCACAAGAACTTCCTTCTCAATAAGTGCGATTGACTAATGCTTGCTCTTTATTGGTTATCTGTACATGTAGAACCAGGCGTGCATGCTCGACGATTACCAAGCGATTCCCGTCTTGCCGGTCTCGAACTGACCAATCACCGTCCACTTCTGCTAATGCTCGTACCATGAACTAGCGTATGTTGGCTCCCTGAGCTACTGCGCTTGCGTTAGGGCCGCGCGCTGGTAGGCTGCAGTTTGCGCGCAATTTAAAATAGGTATTAGAAAACAATTCTTGTAAATAACATAAATAATTAACATAAAATGACAGAAAATAAAAATAAGTTATAACAGTAGGTACTTAAAGAAAATGCCAGGATTTAAACAAAATTCCAGGCGTATTTCCGGTTTTATCCCGGAATAAGAAATTCCAGGCATATTCCCGGTCTTCCCGGTAGTAGACACCCTGCAATCGGGCATTCATCACACCGTCACCAATCCAAATAAGGAATTGGAGGGCAGTCCTGTCGCGCCATCTTCAAAATACGAGCAAATACGAGCTCAGTCAATTCAAAACATTGTTCAGCCAGGCTCGGGACTAAATAATATTGTTCTGGCCCACAGAAAACCCTCAGTGTTGCAAGGACAGCACCCGGTGTAGGGCGAACTTTGTGGCTTCTACGCCTTTTGCAGTGGGTCTACTGAGGTTTAACCACTCATATTCGTAACCCACCGTAGAAATCCCGTATGAAAGATTTCAACCTTACTGAGCACTTGTTTAGCACTTCAATCAGACTACGCCCTAGAACAGTTGACGTGCACACTTTTACAAGCACCTCCTTTGACAGATTTGCTCTTCCAATCTATCGGCGTAGAACAAGGTATGTGCACATGCAGAAGGGTTTGCATAACAATTCTTCCGTTCCGCGATTGTTCATCCCACAAACGAGATGAAAACTTCTAACGGGCGCAAACTTCTAACTCACCAATGTCTTCATAACTAAATCGCTGGGTTAAAATAAGTTTTTTAACTTCCTATCTAAATCAGAAACTCAAATATTAAAATGAAAAGTCTATTGCTGAAAATACGTGGGACTTCCTGAAAAGAGTCAACAATCTACAACACGTTATTCGATCCGGTGCATCATTTTATGTAAAGGTTTGTAAAATTTTGTTTAGACAGTACTTGAAGCATAATATACATTACTCAAGTTTCAAGGAAAAGCATGTAATTTAAAAATAATCTCCTCAAAATATTCGTCCGATTGCTAGTGAAATATTTTAGTGAAAAAATGTTCTTTATAAAAGAATTTAGGGATTACCATTTTAAGATGTCCAATAGTCATTTGAAATTTTCTATTTATTGATAAATGATTTTTAAAGAAGTAACAGAGAAAAGGAATAACATTGGGCGAGGGCCCGCTGGGCAATGAAGCAATTTATACTGTAGAGATAATTCTATTATATTATGGAATAGAAAACTTACCGTCCAAACATGCTAGCAATTGAGAAACGATGCGACGTTCCATTTCTTTTTGAGCTGTAGCTCTATGTGGAGCAAGTGCGTCTATTTCGTCAAGGAAAAGAACACAAGGTGATAATGCTAGGGCTTGATCAAATAATTCTCGAATTCTTGCTTCGCTTTCACCAGAAACTCCTGCCACAAGTTCTGGGCCGGCGATTTTCAATAAAGGCATATTCAATTCCTGATTACGAAACACATGTTCTTTTAAGAATATTATACTGAAATTTATTATAAGTAATTTTACATTTTCCCCATTTCACCTTAAATTTAATTTTTTTTGGAGTATGCAGTTTTACATAAACAATTTAATACTTTACGTTTGATACTTTACGTACACTTAATAATAATTCAATATACTATACTTCTACATAGAGTAAAATTATTTATGAAAGAAACTTTAATCGACTGACTAATTTGAAATGGTATCCGTTATTTAAATTGGTATTATGACACGTTCCGAAAGTTAGGCAGCCCACTTTGTGGACTTAAACTTAGGAGATATTCGCGTTTTTGTGAACAAGGATCAAAAATATCAATATTGGATTTACGATTGTAAATCATAATTCAATTTATGCTCCATCTATGACCATCACATAGTGGGAAAAGAGCTCAAAAAACGGTCCTAAAGTGCACTTTTGAATACAAGCAATTAAAGTATTTTATTTCAAATTAGACACTTGGAAGCATTTTAGAAAAAAGTTTTATCTTGAAATATAAAATATTAACCGAATACTCAGCATTTAATTCTGAAAGTGATATTCTATTTACTTACATCTGACTTTGTTAAATGTCTACTATTGCAACAAATATTTTAATGAATAATGAAAAGTACTTTTTTATGCACAAATAATCATACTTTATAAAGAGAAATAAGAAAACTAAGCTTTGAAGGTTATTATTTTGTTATAAAAAACTAGATTCTTAAAATCAATTTCCTGAATAAATCAAACTGTACTTGTCGCCGAATAAACATACTACAACGTACCATGCCCAAAGCAAAAATTTTAGGTGGTATTATGTTGAGCACAACATACCCCAGAATACATATATGCGATTTTCTTGCGAAAATTCATAACTGCTAAATTTAGATCGGTAAAAGCCACAATAAGGCCAAATCCCAAAAAGCTCGCAAAAATTCAGAAAATAAAGTTTCGATTACGAGGATATAAAGTGGTGCGTTGGTCACAGTAACAGTTTGATCGTTTAATTTATTAATGAATGACCTATTATTAGGTATTAACTATTATTTGATGAAAACTACAAAAAATGCATTACATGGCTGCATCCCTGCTTTTGGTGCATGTCTTTGGAATAAAAAATACATTTTGCTCAATTTTCAACATTGAAAACCAAATATATAGCAAAATTTTTGCAATATGAGTGGCAGAATAGAAATATCCATTCAGGAACTTAGGTGGGCCTGGTCAGGCTTAAGTCATTTTTGCTTATATTATCCTCCGTTTTTTATTACATATTTTGAGTCTATTGTCTAACATAGAGTAATTTGGTATAAAACACGTTTTCTTCCAGCACCTCATAAGCTCGAAATGGCGTTTTAAGCTATAATTGTCAAAAACTTGAATGTTATTTTCCACCTTCAGAAAGGGGTTCAGCAAAAACACATGATAAAATATCTTTTCATTTTAAAGCACAAACGACAATCGAGAATAAAAAATAGGACTTATTAAAAGACAAAACACTTCGGTATGATTGAGTAAACAGAGGGCAGAAAACACGTTACGTAACGTAATATTTATTATTTCTTTCAAACTTCTATATTCTTTTTTGGCACAACAGAAATATTCCAAAATCTTTTTTAATTTTCTCTAGAATCTTATAAAATTTATAATAATTATTTTAAAAGCACCTAGTGTTATATTTAACATTTTTTGTTCAAAGTTCGGTTATAAGTCAAATGCACTAAAATGTGTTACAAGTTGGAAAAAGATGTTAATAATTAATTTCACTGCGCTTAAAAATATATAAATATAGGTAATTTACTTGATTCTGAATGATGTCTAATATTTGTAATTGGTGTCCATTTGAAAAATATTTTGCAGGTAATGTGTAAATCATACTAATTTACTAAACATCACTGTCTTTTTATCTTGAACCACAAAAATCGTCGATATTTTACAGTATTCTTTTTAAAAAAATTTTTAAGATTAGGTAACGCTTGAAATTTTTTAATTTTTGTCGGAAATATCTGCTTAACGAACTTGAGCCTCATTTTGTAACCCTGGGAAAGTATATCCAAGGCTGACTCAATTGGAAAAATCTTTCAAAACTAAGTGTTCTACGACGTGAGTGCCGAAATGTATAGATCTGTTAAGAAGTAAAGATAAATTTTTTTGGATGATCCCATTACAGTTTCATAAAAGCAAAGGCAATAATAATGTACGCACAAAGTTCCAAAGCGTGATCAGTTGCAATGTCTCTCGAAGAATGGGATAAAATAATTAGTATGCCATTGTATTAATATTAAATAATAATATTTAGTTATATTGTCAGTAGGCGCAGAATATTAGTTCACATGTATTCAATTTTACGTTCCTAAAATTACTTGGAAAAGAATAGTGGTTCACCCAGGAAAACTTTAATAAAACTGCAGAAATGTTTCCAGAAATAATAGAAGAATATTTTATGACGTCAATTCCTTTAATTTATGTTTTTCTAGAATTATATGACTAATCATTAACGTTTATGATTGACACATCAGTATTATGTCATTATTTAGGATTTGCCTTATTTTATTTACATTTCTGAATGTTATTCATTTTACATTATTCAACATTTAGATCAATATGAAGAAATTTATATTTAATTGTGATTCTAAATAAATATTAATTATTCATAAATGACTATATCATTATCTCATTAGTGAATAATATTTAGTTATGATTAAAACAGGCGTACAAAAAAAATTATAATTAGTGAGAAATTTCTAAATTACTATAAAGGAGTTTTTATTTGGATTTCAAAATCAGAAACTCAGAGTTTAAAATTATATTGCATTGAATGAGAGAAAATCCCTAGAGAGATGAAAGTGGGACATAAACCTAACTATTTCCGAGTGGAGTTGGTATCGTCGGTTGAGGTCTCATCAGGAGCAAAACCTTCCGGCAGTCTTTAAATTAAGATCTTTTAAAGATTCCATCCTGGGTGCTTTGTGTTGATCAGTAAACAAACTAAAGAGCCGATCCTTTGTACTTGCTCTCCTCGGGCTTAAACTCTAACCAGTTACTGCCACAAACCCATGCGTTTCTGAATGCTTGAAAAGCAGGCATCGTCCATTAAGGATGGGAACACTTTCTGCCTTTAGTAAATATTTTCTGATCTTGAGGGGAGTTAACGGAAACCATTCCTTTTTCGTCGGTTCAGGATTTAAAAGCCATGCAAGCGTCTGCATGGAGAGATTTTGTCTTCAAATGTTTCGGCGTTGAAGGAGTTATCTGCGACTAACGTGCTCGCGTCCCGGCTCCTCTCTACTCGTTTGGGGTGGTTTAATAGACGAAGAACGAGCTTACGTTCCTTGATATCGCCACGCGTAGGATCGTGCGTATGCAGAAGAGCTTGTATATCATTTCGTTTTTTCACGATTATACATTACACGCCATCGATGCGGGCGCGGACTTCCGAATCTCCAATGTCTTCATAAAAGAATTGTTCTGGATACAGCTTACACCATTGTGAACGGAAAGATCTCCTAAAAATGCTCAGGAAACACGAGATGATTGGCAACTAAGCGTTCCTTTACCAACCGGCGGAGCAGACTGCCGGCACCCTTAGCCTTAATTTTAACATCAGAAGTGAGGAAAGTGCATTATTCTATCTAGATGCCTCATTTTTAAAAGCTCAAGTAAAGAAAGCAGAGGTTACAAAATTCCACCAAACGGCACTCAACAAAAAAGCGCGGCAACTTTTACAGAAATGTAGAAGATCAGTGTTTGCGGCAGGGGCAAACTTTTGCTGTAATCAAATCATTCCTTAAATTATTCTTAGCCTACAATTTGAATCAGACAAAGCTCTCGAAGCACCGTAAACTGAACAGTTGATGGACCAGAGGTCGAGCGTCTCCGAGACATCCTCATGAAGGGAGGCATCCATTTCAGCCAGATCTTCGGGCTAAGGAGGAACTTCCACATTAATGTTCCTCCTTGTCCTGAAATCACTATCATCTCTCATAACGTGCGGGCTTTCCGCAGTTGCTCTCAATGTCGCTTACTCATCTTCGTCTTTAGCTTGTTCATGTAGCGGTTGAGAAAGAGCTCCGCGCACAAATCTACTTTCCAAGATGTAGTCACGTTGATTTCGCAATGACTCGAAGGCATAATCCCCCAGCGGAGGCACAACAACCGTGCAGAATGCTGAATGGCAGCTGGGCGAGGTGTCTTAAACGGAGACTCTGGGATACCAGGTGACCTCTCAGAGTAAGCAGTCTTACCCATGCATTCAGGGCTCCACAAGTGTTCGGGGTGCTGAAAATTATTTAGATGGAAACACGACGAGGAACCGGGGAAACGCCCACATTTGGTGAACGAGTCCACTCAAAGATGACTTGCTAGACTGCTACGATGTCAGCCTTATCCCTGTTAGAGGAAGCTTTATGGCGCGTATGGACACTCTGCGGTGCCAGAAACAACAGAGCTTTAGCTCTTTTTACATCAGCCATTGCGAAATAAGCGTGCCTAACTAATGAAAACTGAATATGCATGGAGCGCTTTCTCAGCCATTTCATGAACCAGCTCAAGACGAAGATGAGGAAGTGATATTATGACGAACCGCGGAAAGCAGGCACCTTCTGATAGATGATAGTGATTTCAGGACAATGAAGGACATTAACATACAGCTTCCCTCTAAGCCTCAAGATCTGACTGAAATGGATGCCTCTCTTTGTGAGGATACCTCGTAGAAGTCCAACCTCTGGACCATCAATTGTACAGTTTATGGTTCTGCGAGAGTTTTGGCTGATTCAAATCTAAGACTAGAACTGACAATAGATCCAAAGTTCAAAAAACGCATACATCAACTGAACAAGAAGATTGGATGAGCAAGACCTTTCACAGAAAGTATCTTTGAAAGTTCGATCAAGAAAGAAGGACCTTCATTCACACACTGAATAAATCAAAGCTTCTGGGAATCAGGTAGCATATAGTTGACAAAACACGTGTGTTATCTGACGCAAGGAGTAGAATACAGAAAGAGAAATGGATGAGGGAGAATCAACAGTTTCTTGCTGACCCATCGCGCTACTTCAGCGTTCCCTCTGTTTCTATGAAAAATCAACCCAAACCCAACGAGAAAAAGACTTTTTGGAGAGAGTTATACAAGATCCCGAAAACACTGGAGCTGAAAGATACTGCTCATACCATACACTCGAAGGAGTTTCGCGACTACCTTATAACATCGTAGGAGGAATTTCCATCAATCGCTGCTGAAGTGGTGAAAAAAAGCACTGAGAAATTCGAAGAACTTTTCTGCTGTAGGACCAGATAGTATGTATGTATGTATGTATGATAGTGGCCGGTGTTAGGACGCAATATACTCCTACCCAAAAAAGGCTACTTGTCCAACCCTGAGAATAACAGGCGAATAACTTTTTTGAACACACTGTGTAAGATCTTTACAGCTGTACACTACCGGAAACCTTCCAATTCAACCTCTCATACACTTATTATCTGTCTGCTGAAGAGCTTGAACGTTCATCCACAAATCGTGAGATTCATAGAGAGATTAATGCCCCTTTGGAAAACTAGATTTACTATCTCATCTGGAAAACATCGCGTGACAGCGAACAACGTCGCCTTCCATAGGGGCGTCTTTCAGGGTGTCACCATGAGTCGTCTGCTTTTCTGCATCAAACTTCTGCCTCTATCTCTCGCACTACAACATTCTTCTGGATATCTCTGTGGCGACACTAAAGTTCGCGAGTGTAAGGTCTCTCATGTATTTGATGTGGATAACCTAAAGATCTATGCTTCTGGTAAAAGCAAACTTTAGAGTGCTTTAAATATCGTCAAGGAAGTTGTGGATATATTGTTACTAGGCATCTTGACACTAGAAAGATAAATGCATACATGGGCATACCTCAACGCCGCATTCTGGACGCAACATTAGTGAAGGAGTTTCTCCAAAGCAGATAAAAGCATCTTCTTCGAAAGATTTGGTCTTCAAATCTCTCGGCGTTGAACAAGATATCTGCGACTAGCATGCTTGCCGTCCCGGTTCTACTCTACTCGTTGGGGATCGTTCAATGGACGAAAAACCAGCTTACGGCCCATGATGTCGCCACACGTAAGGTCATGCATATTCATAAGAGCTTGTATATCAACTCGTCTGCTCCGCGATTATACATTTTAAACCGGCGAAGCAGACGCTAACTTCTGAATCTTCAGTATCTTGATAACCGAATTGTTCTAAGTACAGCTTAAATCGTTGCAAATGGCAGAGATCTACTTCTAAAAATGGCCAGGAACCACGAGATGATTGGCAAAGGCACGTTCCTTTACAAAGCTGCGGATCAGGCGACCGAGACTCTTGGGGTGAGTTTTAACATCAGCAGTGGGGAAAGTGCATTACTCCGTCTAGATGCTTCATTTCTAAAAGCCGAAGTAAATAAAGCAGAGGTTGAAAAATTTAATCAAGAAAATTCATGAAGCCCTAATTCAGGTACAGAGGGTTCCATTTTCCCGTGCCAAGACGGTGTAATTTCCACCTTAGTATACCGCGACCGCATTTTATGTCAAGAAGTTCCCAGCGATAAGCGCAGAGCGTGTCATGCACACGCTGAGTACCTAGAACAAATACTATCTGGATGTTCCACCCACGAGGAAACTACGTATCTCTACAGACATAATTCAGTCCTAAGAGTACTTTATTATCATCTTTGTCACGTGTTCGCCACGACCTTAACCAACCCTGTAATCCTCGGATATATTTGTATACAGGGTGTCCCGGTACTCAAGGTACATGGTTATATTAATGAACTTCTTACAAAAAAAGAAGTAGAAAGTAATAATGAAGATTTGTTGTAGAGTTTATAATTAGTAAATAATTAAATGTTTACTTCCTCCGAATATTTTTTGTTCTTAGAATCCAAATGAATTCTTAGAATTGTGCTTCTTTAAATTATTTTAATTCTATGGAAACCTTTAATATAAAACATGCATTATTTTGAATTAGTGCAAGTTTGTTGGATTCTTTGAATTCCACTCAATTTTTCGATTTTTTTTATTCTTCTTAATTGTCTGAGCTCTTTTTAATTCTCCACATTTTGTAAATTCTCCACGTTTGTAAATTCGTTCAGTCTTAATCCTTTTTCACCCTGTGAATTTTTCTTAATTCTCTTAATTCTTCTGAAGTTTTCTGAATTTGTTGAATTCTCACGATATCAATGAATTTTTAAGTGCTTTACAATTATCTTAAAATCGTGATAATACACGTTAAATTATTTTAACCTTTTTTAATATTTTGAAATCAGTAAATTCAAACGAATTCTACTAAAAATTTTGAAATTTTTTTTTCGCGACATCTGTTGAATTCTGTTGAAATTTATGAACTTTAAGCTTTAAGAATTTTTCTGAATTTTCTGAATTCTTCTCATTTGTGTTTAGGCTTATAAATTCTCTGAACTCTTTAATTCTCTGAAATCTTTTAAATTTTATGAATTCTTTTGTATTCTCTTAATTCTTTTGAAAATCTCTAACTTCCTTAAAAATATGTTTTTCCCAGTAAATTTATTAAAAGCGGTAGAAAAAATGTTTAAACTTTTCGAATATTCCTCAAAAAAACATATATCAACATTTTTGGTATCTCCAACGAATCAGACATCAGATATTTAAAATTCAAAATGGCATATTCCAAATGGCGACAGTGCAATCTTGATTTTATCAAAAATGCTTCAATTGAATTAAAAAATCATACTCGGGGGTTTTTGCGGTCGCTGATAACGAATCCAATGTCAGAATATCAAAACTCAAAATGGCGGCTAAGTACCCTTAATTTTTTTTTAATCTTCAATTAAATTTAACATCCATACTCAGTGGGTTTTAGACTCTCTGATAACGAATCAAATATCAGAATTCCAAAATTGAAAGTAGCAGATTAAAAAATTGCGTCGTGTACTTTTGATTTTAAACGAAAATACTTTAATTGAATTGAAAAAGCTTGACTCGGGGGTTTTTGGGATCGTTGATAAAAAATCCGATATCGGAATTTCACAATTCAAAATGTCGGCAGGGTGCCGTTATTTTGAATCCGCCAAATTATCAACCGTCCTAAAAAAACCGAGTATGGTTTTATAATTCAACTGAAGCCTTTTCTTCTAAAATCAAGAATACACCGCCGCCATTTTGAGTCGGCCACTTTGAATTTTTGAATTCTGACATCGGAATCGTTCTCAGCAATCCTAAAACTCCCCGAGTACGGGTTTCCAATTTAGTTAAAGCATTTTTTTTCAAGTCAAGAGTACACGGCCACCATTGTAAATCCGAAATTTTGAATTGTGGAGTTCTGATATCGGATTCTTTTTCAGGCGTACCCGACCGCAGTTTTGAATTTGAAATTTCTGATGTCATATTCGTTAGATTCAAAAAATGGTGATACATGTATTTTGGAGGAATATTCCTTTTGATTGGTCAAACCAATTTTGGGGCTATGATAGCTTGACATGAAATTTCCCATATAAAAGTTCAGAAGTACATTGGTCGATATTTAACAGTGACGTACATTTATTTCAATTTCTGCATATTAATCATGTTGTAGACTTAATATTTATGTTCATATTAAGAAATATATAATTAATTTTAATTGCGGATACACATTAATTATTAATAAGTTTACAATAGTACATTGTTAATAATTAATAAGTAAATTATTGTGTCAATGGATTAATATTGAATAATAATAGTTATGTTGTAAGCCGGCGTAGAATGTTACGTCACGTGTATTCAATTTTACATTCCTGGTGGATTCTATGTCAAGTGATAACAAGAATTTTCTTCATGAAATGGGATTTAACTGTAACTCGGTGTATACAGTTATATATTCGTGAAGAAAAATTTAATATCTTCGGTTCTAATAAACCGGTTTGAGTTCTTAAACTCTGAAATTTTTCGCATTGACATGTACTTTTAAATAAAAAAAATGTATGTTTAGAAAAAGAAAATTGTTCACATTTTTTAAAAACTCAAAAAAACCAAAAACGCGTTTTTGAAAATATTTTCTTTCGATTTTTTTTTATACGAAGCCATACATGTACTTCACAAGATCTGAAAGTTTTATCCAGGGAGCGCGAGTGGTTAATGAAAAAATAAATAAAACTTAAGGTTCTACACGACGAAGCGACCATCATTATGCCACACCGCGCCACGTCCACTGCGATTCGCTTTTGTTTCTATATTCGCGGCAAGAGTGCTTGTCTAAACCTGCATTGGAAAAACAAAAGAACCTAACTCTCGCAATTCACATGAACCGTCCTGAGCGTAAACATCACGTTAGCGACACTGCTTACTCACAATTATTTTGCTTTTATTCGTTGGAACGAGTTTAAATACTTGTTTTTTTTAGTATATTCGTATCTGGATACATCGTTAACAACATGCCTGTTAGTAAAAGATGTTATAATCCTTATGGCAAACTTGGCCCTAGTAGTATTAAAAGAAATGTCAGGCGTTTTCACGAAAGTATTCGCGAAAATTTCCAATTTATTACAAAAAAGCATTTTATATGTGTAAGTTGCCGCAAGAAATTTTCGCGAGAACAAACTCAAAGTCGTTTCCTCTCTAAATGCCTGCTTACGCATTCTCGGAGAAGAGATCGTGAAGCAATACGCTTTTTGATAAAGACCCTGTTCATGAAAATGACGAAATTGTATTTTGTTTGAAGGAAAATTTTGAAAAAACTGAATCAGGCAAAAGAACACAAATTACAATTTTAACCATTTTGCCGGACAGTTGGCCAACCAGAAAGATTCAATCCGTTTTTTGGTCTTCTTATCGAATGTAAAATTCTTGTTCAACTAGATTTTACTGAAAATCGCACGATTGCTTCACAAGATGCTTCTCAAGGCAAGCATTGGTTAAAAAAACAAGTGTCCGTTCATCCTTTTATGGCATGCTCCAGAACACCTGTAGGTGAATTAAAACACGCAAGTTACGCTATAATATCAGGTATAAAAGATCACAATACGATATCTGAGCATCTATTTCAAATAAAGCTAATATCTTTTTACGAGAAAAAGCACAGAACAAGAACTGTAAGAACTTTGCCAACTTAACACCCCACGAGCAAGATTTCGGATGTAAAGCGGAATGGAATTTGCATGCAACTGCACATGACAAAGGTCCTTGTGATGGCATTATTGGGATTCTCAAAAGGACGGCTGCTAAAACAAACCTGCTGCGTCCGCCCGACAATCAGATCACAAATGCTAGAAAAATGTACGACTAAGCTAAAGGACATTTCAAAGACCTTCATGTCAAATTCTGAAATAACGACGAATGCAAAGCAGAAGAAGCAATTTTACGCGAAAGATTTTAAAATGTATAGCAATTGAGAGTACACAACAAATATACGCTGTCATGTCAATTTCAAAGACCGAAGTGATGACAAAGCTTTTTTGTAATTCCGAAGATTTTAATATTAGCACCCACATTCAAAAACAGGAGTACTCGAAAAATAAGTAAAACGTGCAAGGTTCGGCAATCAAAATAGTGTGTTCTTTTATTCCATACTTATGTTGTTGTTTAAATGTCGCTCTTACTAATTCAGTTGTTTGAAATTATATTTAAGCAATGAAAAATTTTGGCCAAAAAAGATGTTCACCTTTACTCACTAATTTTATAAATCAATGTCTTTAATAAAAGCATTGCTGTTTCTGAAGTTACAGAACTGCGCTATGCCATGCAGCAGCTGCGTCGCGTCGCTTCGTCGTATAGAACCTTAAGTTTTATTTATTCTCTCATTAACAATTGGCTGTTTCAAGAAAAAACTTTCAGGACTTGTGGAGCACATGTATGGCTTCTTATGAAAAAATCGAAGAACACGTATTTTCAAAAACCCGGTTTTAGTTCTTAAGTTTACAAAAAAATTTGAAAGTTTTTTTTTGTCTAAACATAATTTTTTTTAAGTACATAGCAATAACAAAAAATTTTAAGTCAAATCGGTTTATTAAAACCTAATATTAAAAATATTGTTAAAAAATTTTTTCCCAACTTTCAAAAATCACTTGAGGAAATGTTTTTTTTCACAAACTGGGAGATTTGGCGTAACGCTTCGTAGCTTACGGTAAACTCTAAAACCACGTGCCGACGTTTCTGCGCATGCTCTGTGAGTTTGGCGTTACCATTTTCTGATATTCGACGTTCGCTAGCGTATCGTTTAGCGTTTACGTATACTAAGGAAAGCTCTGTAAAATCACTCTTAATATATAATTGTATACGCTGAGTTACAGCCAAATCCCATTCCATAATGAAAATTCTTGTTAGCACTTGACATAGACTACACCTCCTAACAGTTGTAACATCTCTAGGAAAACTGTAATAAAACTACAGAATTGTTTTCAAAAATAATAGACCAATCTTTTATGACGTTAATTCCTTTGATTTATGTGTTTCTAGAATTATATACCTTAATAATTAACGCTTATGCTTGGCCCTCATCAGTATGGGTCAATATTTAAAATTTACCTTATTTTACTTACAGTTATGAATTAATTATGAATGCATATAATTATAAAAAACACATAAATTAAAGGAATTAATGTCATAAAATATTTTTCTATAATCTCTGTAAAAATTGTGTAGATTTATTAAAGTTTTTCTAAAGATGTTACAACTTATCACGACTTCTAATTTTTAAGGTGAACCATTATTCATTTCCAAGAATTGTTAGGAACGTAAGATTGAATTCATGTAAAGTAGTATTCGACGCCTGCTTACAACATACCTTAATATTATTATTTAATAGTAATGCAATGACAAAGCAAAGTATTTATTAATTATTAATAATGTACTACTGCAAATTTATGAATAATTAATATATATTTACAATTACAATTAAATATGCATTTCTTAATATTAACATAAATATGACATCTATAGAATGATTGATCTACACAAAATTAAAATAAAATGATGTAACTGTTGAATAGGCTTCCGTTTCCAGTACCAATCTTGAAAGCACGCTTTTGTGTCAAGTGGTGGTTTTTTGATTTGGCTGAAAGAAGGGTAGATGAAGGCAAAGGTGTGAAGGGTAAAAATCAGTAGTTTCAAGTGAAAATTTGAAGCGGGCGAAGTTTTTGAGGTTAGGAGTAGAAAAAAATATTTGCTGGGTCACGGAGCTTTAGGTAAGGTAGGATGCCAAAAAAGCGAAGTCCACAAACTGGCGCCAGAGAGCAACAGTTACTGGACGATCGCACAGAACAGCAAGCAGTAGGTACAACAAGAACTGACGATGTTGAAACCGTTCGCAGTTGATCGCAGTGATAGCAGCGGTGGGGATGGTAGCGAGAAAAGGTTCAGGTACGGGCAATCAACGCGGAAAACCCTTAAACCTACAGCGCCTAAGCAAGCTAGGCAGCGCGAGTTCGAATAGGAGTCTAGATGAATAACAAAAAAAGTTAAGTGCGACTAGCAGTGAAGATTAGGATAAAAGACAAAGAGAGGCAGGCGACGATGATTTAGAAAGGGACAAGGATAATAGGAAAGCTATGATTAAACGGAAAACACCAGAAAGAGATAGATTGGATGGGGGATGTTTGCAAAAATTGGAAGCTTTCATAAAAAGGTATAGAGAGGAAAAAAGGAAGAGACTGAATGGGGATATGGATTGCGATATGAATAGGCAGGGGAAGGATGTAAGGAGGGAAGCGAAAAGGGTAATAGAAAAATGGGAAGAATGGAATTACCGCTGGAAGGTGGAGAAAAACAAGGTTTGGGGTAAACCAGAGAGCGTAGAGAAGAGAGAGAGGTTGAACAGAGAAATAGTGTGATAAACAGCTGGAAGAAAGTATTAGCAATTTAGAAATTAGGATTGAGCATATAGTGAAACATAAGTGGAAGGGGAAGAAAGGGCGAAAAGTAAAAATAACTTAGTAGTTAAGCGATTGAAAGTGACGAGTGAAACAGGCGAAGTGTAAATGAAAAATCTTAAGAGACATATTAGAAAGCAGGTAAGGGTAGAAAGAGTTAAGCGAATAGGAGGGACGAAGGAAGGAAAAGAAGGAATGTTTCTAGTAAAAGTGGGGAGTAAGGAGGAGAAAAAGAAAATTACGGAAGGAAAAAAATTATTGAAAGGAAGAAGGTAAAGAATTAAAGAAGATCTGACATGGAGGGAGAGGAAACGGAGGTGTCGAGTTGACCAGAAGGCTTCAGTAGAGATAAAAAAGGGTAGATGGTCTGGATCGGGAGAGACAGGTTATGAATAACCGGGGAAGAACGGTGCTGGGATCCAGAATTAGAAGGAATAAGGAAAAAGTTTTGAGAAAGGTAGGGGGAAGGGAGACGAAAAAGAGTCTAGAGAGAAAATAGAGGGATTTGCAAACTGGAAGGTGCCAGCTTACAGAAACAAAAATAAAGGATTTTGGGTGGAGTTGGAAGTGAGATGTGATTATGATAAATGAAACCTGGGCAGATGAGAAGGACTGAAAGGGGATAAAAAATCTGTTGCGGACAGGTTATGTGTAGACGATGCAAGAAGCAAGAAAAGATGGAACAATAGTAAGCAGGAGTATAGCTGGGAAAGTCAAAATAGAGGTGGTTTGTGCATCTAGAAAATCATGGGAAGAGGAACGTGAGAAAGTAATAAGGAGGTGGATGGAGGAAAAAAGAAGAAATTTGTTTTAATAGAAGGGGACTCGAATGCATGCACTGGCGAACAAGGGGAAGAATTTGGGATGAAGCCAGTAAGCGTGGCAGAGGGAAAAAGGAAATATGGGGAGAAAGGAACATGAAAATGGGAGTATGTGGATAGGTAAATTAAAAGAGTTTAAACAAAACATGGAAAAGGAGAAGGTTAGGTATGAGACAGAGAAGCGAGTAGACTCGTTGATTGAAAGGTTAAAGGGGTCGATTGAGAAGGTAAAGGATGAGCTCAGTTCTAACAAAAAAGTAGGGCGAAAGAGAGGATGGTGGGAGCAGGAATACTGGGAGAGTAAAGAGAAAATAAAAGAGTGTATTCTCAAATAGAGGAAAGAGGAAATAAAGAAGAAGGAGTATTACAGGAGAGAAAGAGAACATGAGATCAAGGAAGGTACAGTGTGGGATGTGATAAATAGGGATAGAAGGGAAAGAAAGGGAGTTAATGAAGAAATAGAAATGGAGGAATGGACGGCTTATTTCTAGGGTCTATCAGGGGGAGATAAAAATAACATCAAAGGGGAAAACAGAAAGGTAGTTCAAGGAGAAATAGAGGAAGGGAACGAGATAACAAGAGAAGAAGTGGATGAGGCAATACATAGACTAAAAAGAAACAAAGCGACCCGATAAGATGGGACGGAGAACAATGCGATGGAGGAGAAGAAGTTAAGGATGGAATGTGGAAGATCTTTAACATGGTCTGGCAAGGGGAAGGGTGGCCAGAAGAGTAGATGACAGGACTGGTTGTACCGCTTGTCAAGAAAGGGAAAGGAAAGAAGGTAGAAGAATACAAAGGGATCACTCTCCTGCCAGTCGGCTATAAAATATATGCAGAAATCTTAAGACAAAGGTTGGAGGTCAGGTAGAACAAAAACAAAGTATCCCACATAATCAGACGGGATTTAGAAAAAAGAGACTATAGACAACATCTACGTACTCAACTACTTGGTAACAGAAATTTAGGGAGAAAGAGAGGGAAAGTAGTCGTATTATTCGTAGATTTCAAAGCAGCGTTTTAATCAGTGAACAGAAAAGTACTATGGCAGGCAATGAAAGATTGAGGTGTAGAGGAAAAGTTGGTGAAGAGGATAGAAGAAATGTTTACTGAAACCACGATTAGGGTGAAGATAGGGAATAAAAAAGGGCAGGTTTTTGGTTTGAGGCCGACGGAGGAAACGAGGTGTAGGTGAGGAAAAGCATTAAATGTGCGAGTAAAGTGATGCGCCAAGTATGTGGTATAGAAAAGAGCAGGTTTAATGACGATTGGAGGATAAGGGCATGGTTGTTTAACGCGTTGGTTTGGCCTCCGTTGTTTGGAGTGGATGTCTGGGGATGGAAGGAGTATAGGAAAGTGGTAAACATACATGAGAGATTTCTGATATGGGTAATGGGGTACCTTCGGGCGAAATTCGGAGAAATGAGGCGACAGACAATTTGGGAAATTCAAAATGGGAGGATGACAGGAGAAAAGTGAGAAGGGTTTTTAATATACAAAAAGGGGTTACGGAGTGACAGGACCTAGAGTCAGAGCTTCTAGTAAGATAAGGAGAAGAGCGATGAACAAAAATTTTACATTCGAGGTACAATAGATGGTATATGATGGTCAAAGGGTTGACGGAACCAGAATATGTGCAAAAAATAAAAAAATGAAGAAAAATGTAGTAGGGTTGTGGAGAAGGAGTGAGAACATGCAGATATTGGATGGATGAAGAGGAGAATCTGTATAGAGTATGTGGATACGAAATGGAATCATGGGCACATGTATTAGAGAAATGTAAAGAAGAGGAAGATGGACAGTTGAGTGTGGATGAGTATGTAAGAGAGATTTTGGATGGTAATGAAAACGGAGTTATGTGGATAAGGAAATTCGAAGAAGTAAGGGAAAGCAAAGGAGTAGGGCAAAGCCAAACGGATAGCTATTTCAACAGACAAAACCAATCTGCTTACAGATATTAAGCGTTTTTTAACTGCTAGATTGGGCTAATTTGTTCTGATCGCTAGCTCTGGGTACTTAGGGTACTTAAGGTACTTAAGGGTACTTAAGAAGAGTCGATAATGCTCTCTCCTCACACTTTTCTTACTTTTTTCTGCCAAAAAATAAGAGCACATGACATCTCTGCTCATACAGTATGTCCATCAACAAGGATCATCAACAGGTTCAGAAAGAACATTAATTTCTGCTGCTTGATCGTCTGAAGCGGTTTTCTCTAACTGATGTTCATTGCCGTCGTTTTTCCACGCCAAAACAACCGTTTGCTTAATCTCCATATCAGGGTCTTCTAAGATGTGTATATTAGTTCTGATGTCCTTCACCTTAGCGATAATATCTCTTAGTGTGATTTTCCTTATATGAGGATACTCATTGTGGCATAGAACTTCGTGCTCTCCAACGGTATTTCTATTGAGGTGGATATCTGTAAATAGCTACTGATAATCAAAGCTTTCTCAGCAGGCACAGTTGATGTTACAGCGCATAACGTTTGTCGCAGATAGCCTTGCTGGTCAGCTGTTTTATTAGTGAGATCTGCTTGATCATTTCGCAGCTCGCCGTTAGCACCGTTCCACATGCTATGACTCTTAGCAGCGGCTCTAAGGGCACCCCAACGATCCTCGGGAAGCGACACGCGTTTCAAAATCTTTAAAATACTCTGTTATTATTTATGGATTCGGGTGTTCTTAGTCCCTTTCCTCTTCATTCTCTACCTGTCTGGCATAGGAAACCCTGCCAGTAGCAGTGCTACCGCCAAGATAGCCATCAAAGTCATGAGGGGAAAGTTCTAACACTCGCAGACGGAAGGAGTGGCCTACCAAAAACCAGCCCTATTAATTACCACTACAGCTGCATGCGAGATGAGGTGAGCTCCGCTAGCAGAACGTGATGGTGTTGTGTTGCATGTAGGTTATGCTTTTCTTAAACGCCTCTTAACTAATTAAATGCCTGCTCGCGGACTCGACTACGATCGCCCATTCTGTAAAATACAGCTGCCGGTCATTAGGACCCTTACTTTACGAACGGTCACATCTTCTCAAAATTGTGTTTCCGAAGTTATAATTTCAAAGGTGTCCCGATGGCTTTTTTTCAATCAGAAGATTCGTTCTGGGCCAAAATATTCGAAATTAACCCGGATAAATATCTCTATACGTAATTCCATAACATAAAAATAGGCCCTTTTGTTGTAAAACGTCACACATTTATATTAACACTTACCCCTGCAATTGCATAAGCCAATAATGTCTTTCCACATCCAGGCGGTCCATAGAGTAAAAATCCTCTGGGCGGAGATATACCTAATTGTTTATAAACTTCTGGATGTTTCATATGAAGCAATAATTTACATATAGATTCTAGAACCATTGCGCTTCCACCAATATTGGCAAATGTTACTTTCTGGTCAGCAAGGGATACATCTACTCTTTTCCGGGAAATAATACCATATCCCGGAGTACCATCGTTGCGTTTCTGTCGCTTTCTCCCCGGCTTCTCTGAAGAGCCTTCCACTAAGGAAAACATGTTTGAATTCACCTAAATAAAAATTAATACATTCCAATCAATCAAATCAAAGGCGAAGCCGAAGAGTTTCTTTCCATAGATCTGACAACGTAAGATCTAGCAAAATAAAGCGTGCACCTAATAGAGTACAATGCTTTTCAATACTGAATTCATCTAAAAAAAGAAACTCTTCAAGGAGTCGACTAAAGTAGCCAAGCAGACCACAAATTAACAGCGGGTAATGTCTGCGATCGCATGCCAAAACCGCGTAAGTAAGATTTGTAATTAAAGCATGAATGCCTTTTCGACGTTATTTACTTAGGTTATTCTTTTTAGGCAACATAAGTTTAACAACGAGAAATTATTAAAATGTAAAGTTGCTTTGTTGAAACCATTTGAAATAAGAAAACTAATTTTTAAAAGTAGTACGAGGATGGTCCAAAAATTCGATGTTTGGTGAACGATCCCTCAAAATTTGTTCGCTTACCGGGAAAAGAAATTTCCTAATAACCTGTTATTAAATCGTTTCAAATAAAAACCGTGCCCTGAACTTTAGGAATATAACACAGGGTTTTAAATGGGAAAAGCTTGGTTTCCGTAACAATGGATAAGGAATATAATTGTAATAAAGTTTTGTAAATTAAAGTTTATTGCCTTCTGAAGGATGGTTCAGGAAACCATTTCCATCCAATAACTTTTAATTTTTACCTCGCAACCGCATTGTATTGTGCTCGGAAATTGTCCAAAAAATGCAAGGTTCCAAGAATCTGGAATTAAGGCCATATGACGAGAGGGTCACATGATTAAACCTGGTCCTCAATTTATCTTTCCCAACTTATGTCTAAACAAAATGAGGTATCGTTCTGAAAGTTTGGCAAATGAAAGAGGAGGCGATAGTGATCCGCATTGTGCCGGTGAAAATTTTGAAAAAAATATTTTCGATTAAAGGAAAAGTGGAAGCTATATTGGTACTTTTCTTTCCCAACTTACGTCCACACGAAATGAGATATAGTGTTAAAAATGTGGCAAAATAATTAGAGGGCACGTAGGGATGTGTCTCTGGCCCTTAATAATTATAATTGTGGAAAGTTTTTTTTTTAAATTAATAATTTTCAGAAGTACCGACCGTGGTGTAGAACACTGGAAGGAAATGTCAGTGTTGTCAAAAGGGCTCATATTTGATAATATTTTCTGAAAATTTGTTCTACGTTATTCAAACTTTTATTTTTGAATATGCGTGAAAAAATATTGATCTCAGGACTGCCTTGATCAACTGTTAGACTCGTTACACGGCCTTAATGACCTAATTAACGAATGTTAATGTTACTATTTTTTGTTTAGAATATTTTATATTTAAACAATTTTCGTGAAGTTATTATTTTCTTGAATTAATAACGCAGTTATTGAATGTTAACAGTGGTATTTTTTCTGTGACCCTTTCACAGAAAAAAGATAGAAAAAATTCTAGTTTTTTCGAATTTCTTATGCTACGTCGCTTATAAAGTAGTATTTTCTGATCTCAACAAAATCGATCTGGAAAAATAACTATCTATAATGTAACTGTAAAAATTGTTAAAACCATACGGTACAAGTTCTGGGATAAGGAAATACTCGATAATAGATGACATAGTGGAAGAGATTCGAAAAAGCTACAATTTCCTTCACCTTTTCTGTAAAAAGGAACATTAAAAGTAAACAGTTTGACAACCTTAAAATATCACTGATTAGTTAAGAAAATTAACTGACCGAGTGTGTTTTCAAAATCCAGGAAAAATTGATAAAAAGATTAAAAAAATTTGTAAACGTGTACTAATCGTTGACACGTTTTGACTTCACTGATATTATTTAAAGTGATATTGATTATGAGCACGAGTTCTGTAACGTGAATTCTAGTCATCATGCTTACTCTAACGCAAAGGGCTCTCAATCCAAAAATTAATTCTTGAACAATATCTAATATTTTTGCCTTTTCGGGTTATCGTGAAGTGAAGTAATCTATTAAGCCCCTGCTTACGCACGTATGCCTGCTTATACTGTGCGTTTAATTGGTCCAGCCTAAATATTTTATGACTGAAAAGCGAAAACTTCAACCTGTTTTTGCAATAGAAATTTTCGATTTATTTTTTTAATTTTAATGCGGCTATAAAGTCCCGACACTTAATTCTGAGAAACCCTGTGTGTGTGTGTGTGTGTGTGTGTGTGTGTGTGTGTGTGTGTGTGTGTGTAGATCAAATATATCAAATAAATAATATATATATATATATATATATATATATATGGGAAATTAAGTGACTGGTTCGATATTATACAAGGCGTTAGACAAGGATGCGTTATGTCTTCATGGCTAT
>JAAAKG020182656.1:0-25754 GCA_010014905.2 Druon quercuslanigerum
AATACATAAATTTATAAATTTAAATTTCGTCTTTTTTTAATTGAAAATTAATCTTTATGGTGAAAAATTCGTCTTTTTTGTGGAAATTCAACAATCCAAATGAAGATTTATCATTTGACTTGAAAATTTATCAGTTTTGTTGAAAATTGATATTCTTAAATTGAAAACTTAACTATTTAAATGAATATTGTTTTATATATATTTAAAGTTGAACTATTTCTTTGAAAACGTATGTATTTTGTTCGAAAATTATACCTTTTTCACTAGAAATTAATCTTTTTTGTTGAAAATTCATTTATTCCAGTAAACCACTCGACATTTTAGTTTAAAATTCCTCTATTCAAGTTTAAGATGCACCATTTTAGTTGAAAATTTATCAGTTTGGTTGAAAATTTATATCTTTTTGTTTTAATTCAACTATTTTGTTAAAAATTGATCTTTTTTAGTTCAATTTTATTGAAAAATTATATCTTTTTAGTAGAAATTAATCATTTTGTAAAAAATCAACTATTCTAATTAAAGATTGATTATTTTATTTGAAATTTCGTCTTTACGGTTTAAAATTTAACTAATTCCGTTGAAAATTCATCAGTTGGTTTGAAAATTGAATTTTTCTAAATTCAATATTCAAATATTTCGTTGAACATTTTTTAGTTAAAATCTTAACTATTTTAGTAGAAATTGATCTTTTTTAGTTCAAAATTAAAGTATTTGGTTGAGAATTCATGTCTTTTGTTGAAATATTATATCCTTTTTGACAGAATTATTCTTTTTGGTTGAAAATTAAACTATTACAGTTTAAGACTCATAATTTTAGTTGAAATTTCGTCTTTTTTGTTTTAAAATCTCATATTTTCAATTAAAATTAAATTATTTAATTTAAATATTCACCATATTAGTTGGAAATTAATCTTTCTGGTTTGAAAGTCAACTATTCTAGTCGAAGATTTACAATTTTAGATGAAATGTAATCACTTTGAAAGTGTTAATATTTTTATAAGTTAGTTTCTTTTTCTTAAATGTAATTTTTTTAACTAAAAATTTAACTTATGCCACTCGAATATTGAAAATAATATATTTTTTTAAAGTTAATCTTCTTGTCGGTTGAAAATTAAAGTATTGCATTTAAATATTTATAATTTCAGTTGAAAATTCGTCTTTCTGGTTAGAAATTACTTGGTTAAAAGTTGAATTCTTTTTTAAAAGTTATCATAGATTTGCTTTTGTTTGAAGACTCATAATTTGAATAAAAAATTTTTTTCTTGGGTTGAAAAATGAGCTATTTGATTGAAAAATTATTTTTTTCTTTCGATGAAAAGAAGTTTTTTACGAAAATTTATTTATTTTTTTGTTTGTAAATATGTTTCCTTTTTCATTGAAATTCTTTTTTTTTATTATTCAATTTTTGGTTGAAAAATGATCTTTTCAGTTAAAAATTCGTATTTTTTGGCAGAAATTAATCTTCTTGGTTGAAAATTTATCTCATAGTCTTAATTTAAAATTCATCCGTTTGGTTGAACATTAATTTTTTAAACTTAAAATTTAATTATTTAAGTTTTGGTTTACAATATATCTTTTACAGTAAAAATTAAGTTTTTTTTATTTAAAAAATTCAACTATTTCAGTTAAAGATTCATCATTTTAATTAAAAATTTATCTCTGGTTGTAAATGTAACTACTTTATTAAAAACCAATTTTTGTATTAAAAAATTTATCTATTCCAGTAGAAAAATTATCATCTTGCTGAAAATACGTTTTTATGTGAAAAAGAGATTTATAAGAGAAAATAGAACTATTCCATTTTTGTTTGGAAATTTATTTTCGGCATCTTTTTTTATTGGTATTTTTGTCTCTAATGAGCTAATTAAATAAAAAATGGATATTTTTTTAATGAAACTTCAACTACTTAGCTGAAAACTGACATTTTTTAAATTAAAAATTGAATTTTTTTTAAAAGTTATATACTTTGTGGAAAATTCGTATTTTTATGAAAAATCCATCATTTAAGTTGAAAATTAATTTCTTCAAAAGAAAATTCAACTGTTCCATTTTTAGTTGAAAATTCAACAATAATTCATAAATAAAAATATAAAATAAAATTGGTTGGAAAATGTATTTTTTATAGAAATTTATTTTTTTCTTTAAAAGTAAATCTTTTTGTCTAAACATTCTACTTGTCGGTAGAAAATTCAAGTATTGTAGTTAAATATTTATCATTTTAGATGAAAATTCATCTTTTAGGTTGTAAATAAAATTACCTTAAAAGTTCAAAATTTTTGTTAAAACTTATTTTAACTTTTCAATTATTCAAATTATCTTTTAGCTGAAAATTCATCTTTTTTTGTAGAAAACAATGTTCTTGGTTTAAAATTCATCTTTTTGATTAAAAATTAAAGTATTTAATTGAAATATTCATTATCTTTGTTAAAAACTGATCTTTCTAGTTTGAAATTCAACTTTTCTAGTCAAATATTTACAATTTTAGTTGAACTTTAATCACTTTGAAAATGAAACTATATTTTTTAAGTTCTTTTCATTTTGTTGAATGTAATTTTTTTAACAGAAAATTTAACTTATGCCACTCGAATATCGAAAATAATCTTTTTCTTTGAAAGTCAAACTTCTTATCGGTTTAAAATTAACTTACTTTATTAAAAGTTGAGTTCTTTTGTCAAAAGATATTATTGTTATTATAAGTTTTGAAGCATTATAATTTTAATTAAAAATTCATTTCTTGGGTTCAAAAATGAGCTATTTGATGGAAAAATTGTTTCTTCTTTGGATGAAAAGGATTTTTTCCGAAAATTTAACTATTATTTTGTTTAAACTTTGTTTCCTTTTTGATTGGATTTTTTTTAATTATTCAATTTTTGGTTGAAAAATGGTCCTTCTCCGTTGAAAATTCGTCATTTTTGAAATTTTTTAACTTAAAATTTAATAATTTAAGTTTTGGTTGACTATTTATCTTTATTTTCAGTAAAAATTAATTTATGGATAAAAAATTTAACTACTTTGTTGAAAATTAATTTTTTTATCTAAAAATGTAACAATTTCAGTAGTGAATTAAAATGTTTTGCTAAAAACACGTTTTCTGTGTGAAGAATTAGATTTTTAAGAGAAAATGGAACTATTCTGTTTTTGCTTGAAAATTCATTTTCTCCCTCTTTTTCAATTGTTATTTTTCTCTCTAATGAGCCGAAAAGTAGTTTCGAAGGCAAATTGTAAATATTTTTCATTATTCTCAGCATAAACATTTTTTATACGAAAATTGATCTCTGTTCGATCTTAAATACAAAATCTATCTTTTTTTTAAAACGAAATTTCAACCATTTGGCTGAAAATTAACATTTTTACTTAAAAATTGAACTATTTGTTTGAAAATTTATATACTTTGTGGAAAAGTCGTCTTTTTATAGAAAATTAACATTTATGATTGTAAATTCCTCTTCTTCATAAAAATTTCAACTATTCCAGTTGAAGATTCATCATATTTGGTTAAAGATTTTAAATAAAAATCTTTCTTGTATGAAATATCAACTATTAAATTTTTTTTTCGAGAATAGAAAAATTAGTTTTTTTTTTTATTTTAAAATTATTCTTTGTATCTAAAAATTTAACTATTCCACTTTTTGTTTAAAACGCATCATTTATAAGTCCAAAATTCAACTATTTGGTAGAAAATTTGTCTCTTTGAATAGAAAATTAATCTTGTTTTTTTTTAATTCATCTTTTGGTTGAGGATTCAAGAATTTGGTTAAAAATTCATCTTTTTTGCTCTAAATTAACAGTTTTCGATATAAAAATTAAAATACTTTTTTGTTGAAATGTCAACTGTTATATTATTCAGAATTATTTGTTTTTTGTTGATTTAAACTATTTTTTGTTTCAGATTAATGTATTTTTTGGCTGAAATATCAAATATTAGAATTTTTGTATAGAATAATTTATACTTTTTTTTTAAATTCAACTACTTGATTGAAAAATGAGCTCTTTTGTTAAAAACTCATCTTTTTCGTTGAAAATGTAACTATTTTGTTAAAAACTCGTTTTCTTTTGTTTGAAAATTAATTTCAGATAATTTAACAATTCCATTTTTTTTAAATAAATCTTTTTATATTATACCATTATATATTTTATCATTTATAAGTTTAAAATTCAAATATCAGGCAGAAAATTCATTTAATTTGTTTAAAATGCATCTGTTTCGATAGAAAATTAATCTTCTTTTTTTTTTAAATTCATCATTTAGTTAAGGATTTAACAATTTTTTATATAAAATTAAAACCATTTTAGTTAAAAATTCATCACTTTTGTTAAAAATATAACTATTTTGTTGAAGATTCGTTTTTTTCCGTTTGAAAATCAATTTTTTATCAGAAAATTCAACAATACTTTTTTTGTGTTGCAAATCAATGTTTTTATATTATATCATTATATATTTTTTAATTTATAAGTTTAAAATTCAACTATCAGGCAGCAAATTCATTTATTTTGTTTAAAATGCATCTGTTTGGATAGAAAATTAATCTTGTTTGTTTAAAATTCATCATTTAGTTGAGGATTCAACAATTTGGTTAAAAATTTGTTTTTTTCTTGAATTTAACTTTTTTATATGAAATTAAAACTATTTTAGTTAAAAATTTATAACTTTGGTTAAAACACATTTTTTTTGAGAATAGAAAAATTCAGTTTTTTTTTAATTCATAATTTTAATTAAAAATTCATCTCTTTGTTCAAAAATATATTTGGTGAAAAATATTTTTTTTTATTCGAAAATTATTCTTTGTATCTGAAACTTTAACTATTCAACTTTTTGTTTAAAACATATAATTTATAAGTCAAGAGAATTCGAAAAAGAAAAAATCAAAAATGTAACTATTTTGTTGAAAATTAGTTTTTTTTTACTTGAAAATTATTCTTTGTATCTGAAAATTTAACTATTTGGTAGAAAATTCGTCTCTTTGAATAGAAAATTAATCTTGTTTTTTTTTAAATTCATATTTTGGTTGAGGATTCAACAATTTGGTTAAAAATTCATCTTTTTTGGTCGAATTCAACAGTTTTCGATATAAAATTAAAATATTTTTTCATTGAAATATCAACTGTTACATTTTTTGTTGAGAATAGAAAAATGCAGTTTTTTTTTTTAATTTATAATTTTAATTAAAAAATAATCTCTTTCGTTGAAAATGTAACTATTTTGTTGAAAATTAGTTTTTTTTACTTGAAAATTATTCTTTGTATCTGAAAATTTAACTATTCCACTTTTTGTTTGAAACGCATCATTTATAAGTCCAAAATTCAACTATTTGGTAGAAAATTTGTCTCTTTGAATAGAAAATTAATCTTGTTTTTTTTTAATTCATCTTTTGGTTGAGGATTCAAGAATTTGGTTAAAAATTCATCTTTTTTGCTCTAAATTAACAGTTTTCGATATAAAAATTAAAATACTTTTTTGTTGAAATGTCAACTGTTATATTATTCAGAATTATTTGTTTTTTGTTGATTTAAACTATTTTTTGTTTCAGATTAATGTATTTTTTGGCTGAAATATCAAATATTAGAATTTTTGTATAGAATAATTTATACTTTTTTTTTAAATTCAACTACTTGATTGAAAAATGAGCTCTTTTGTTAAAAACTCATCTTTTTCGTTGAAAATGTAACTATTTTGTTAAAAACTCGTTTTCTTTTGTTTGAAAATTAATTTCAGATAATTTAACAATTCCATTTTTTTTAAATAAATCTTTTTATATTATACCATTATATATTTTATCATTTATAAGTTTAAAATTCAAATATCAGGCAGAAAATTCATTTAATTTGTTTAAAATGCATCTGTTTCGATAGAAAATTAATCTTCTTTTTTTTTTAAATTCATCATTTAGTTAAGGATTTAACAATTTTTTATATAAAATTAAAACCATTTTAGTTAAAAATTCATCACTTTTGTTAAAAATATAACTATTTTGTTGAAGATTCGTTTTTTTCCGTTTGAAAATCAATTTTTTATCAGAAAATTCAACAATACTTTTTTTGTGTTGCAAATCAATGTTTTTATATTATATCATTATATATTTTTTAATTTATAAGTTTAAAATTCAACTATCAGGCAGCAAATTCATTTATTTTGTTTAAAATGCATCTGTTTGGATAGAAAATTAATCTTGTTTGTTTAAAATTCATCATTTAGTTGAGGATTCAACAATTTGGTTAAAAATTTGTTTTTTTCTTGAATTTAACTTTTTTATATGAAATTAAAACTATTTTAGTTAAAAATTTATAACTTTGGTTAAAACACATTTTTTTTGAGAATAGAAAAATTCAGTTTTTTTTTAATTCATAATTTTAATTAAAAATTCATCTCTTTGTTCAAAAATATATTTGGTGAAAAATATTTTTTTTTATTCGAAAATTATTCTTTGTATCTGAAACTTTAACTATTCAACTTTTTGTTTAAAACATATAATTTATAAGTCAAGAGAATTCGAAAAAGAAAAAATCAAAAATGTAACTATTTTGTTGAAAATTAGTTTTTTTTTACTTGAAAATTATTCTTTGTATCTGAAAATTTAACTATTTGGTAGAAAATTCGTCTCTTTGAATAGAAAATTAATCTTGTTTTTTTTTAAATTCATATTTTGGTTGAGGATTCAACAATTTGGTTAAAAATTCATCTTTTTTGGTCGAATTCAACAGTTTTCGATATAAAATTAAAATATTTTTTCATTGAAATATCAACTGTTACATTTTTTGTTGAGAATAGAAAAATGCAGTTTTTTTTTTCAATTTATAATTTTAATTAAAAAATAATCTCTTTCGTTGAAAATGTAACTATTTTGTTGAATATTAGTTTTTTTTACTTGAAAATTATTCTTTGTATCTGAAAATTTAACTATTCCACTTTTTGTTTGAAACGTATTATTTATAAGTCGAAAATTCAACTATTTTGTAGAAAATTCGTCTCTTTGAATAGATAATTAATCTAGTTTTTTTTTAAATTTATCTTTTGGTTGAGAATTCAACAGTTTTGTTAAAAATTCATCTTTCTTGTTTGAATTCAACAGTTTTAAATATAAAATTAAAATATTTTTTGTTGAAATATCAACTGTTACATTTTTTGTTGAGAATGATCTGTTTTTTGTTGATTGAAACTGTTTTCTATTTCAAATTAATGTATTTTTTGGCTGAAATACCAAATATTAGAATTTTTGTATAAAATATTTCATCCTTTTTTTTAAATTCATCTACTTGATTTAAAAAATTAGCTTTTTTGTTTAAAATTCATCTATATTGTTGAAAATTCGTTTTCTTTTGTTTGAAACTTAATTTCAGAAAATTTAACATTCAATTTTTTTTAAATAAATCTTTTTATATTATATCATTATATATGTAATCATTTATAAGTTTTAAATTCAAATATCAGACAGCAAATTCATTTATTTTGTTTAAAATACATCTGTTTTGGGTAGAAAATTAATCTTCTTTTTTTTTTTAAATTCATCGATTTCGTTGAGGATGGAATTATTTAAAATTAATTTTTTTTCGTTAAATTTAACTTCGATCGTTGAGAGTAGATTTATATTTTTAGTGGAAAATTAATCTTTGTAGGTTACAATTTCAGATCATTGAAAAAAACTTTAACTGCTTTATTGAATTTTATTTATTTCGTTGACAATTCAACTACTTGGTTGAAAATTGATCATTTTGAAATCAAAACTCATTTCACTTGACTCAAAATAAATTTCTGTGTCAAAAATAGAACCTTCCTTGTTAAAAATTTAACTCTCTTTAAAAAAAAAATCTCCTTTTTGTCTTGAAAATTCAACTATTTAATGTATCAACACGAATTTAAATTTTATTTTTCGTTCAAAGAAGTGTCACGTGTTAAAAAAATCTTTACAAGCCCCCTCCTGTGTGACCCCTTGTGACGTTCTTCTAAAGAACCTAAATTCATGTTCGTTGACAAAAAATTCGAATTAAAATATAAAATGGGCATCACGAAGAGGACAGAATTTGTTTATGTAAATTATAAACTATAAAACTCATAAAAGGAAATCGGGATAAAGCCACGAGAGCCAAAAAAAATCTGATTTAATCCGCGTAAAAAACTAAATCATAATAATCTCATCAATGCAGGATCATGCGTTGGGCCAGGAACCTACTCTCCTTCCTATAAGAATGAGCCACTTTTCTCAAAGTGTCATTGAAGAAATTTATTATTCCCCGCGGCCTGGCAATTCAGCGATATATGCCTTTGTGGCCTTTTTGGTTTTTTGGCCGGTGACTGACCCTTATAAGAAGGAGGCAATTCTCTTAAGCGGTTTGTTTCACTGGTTGAGGAGTTTTCTCAATTTCTATGGTTTCCATAGAATGTACACCATTTTATGAAAGCTGTGAAGGTATTAGTGTTATATTGTATATAATCGTGTAGCACGTGCCATCGTGTCAGGCTGGCTAAAATTAAAGGAAAGAGAGCCGATGAACCCCTCAAAATTCCCTCCCCTCTTTTACACCCCTCCTGTGCAATGTACCAGCTGGCAACCGGAAGTAGTATAAGAAGCCATCCAGCAAGAAAATAAAGGCACCGCGTGAAGGGCGAGAAACTCACAAGGACCGTTGCACCCCGTGGCCCACTTTTATTTTCGATCCTTTATTTTATTCTCCTCCTATTGGCTGCTCGGCTCCCCTTCTCGAACCCAATAAAAATCAGATAGAGGTCCCCTTTCAGGAATATTATGTATGGTATCAGTCAAATTTTTTTTGAGGTGTTGCTTCAATCAAAGGGCATCATCGTATAAGCATGGGAAAAGTGATTTCAAATCGCAATTGAGCAGCAAAAGTCAAAAGTGTCAAATGGTAGAATTTGATTTTCAGGGATAGAAAATATAGAAAAAATTACAATTTAACTATTTATAGCAATTTTCTTTCGTTTTCAATTTAATCAACTTTTTGTTTCAATGTTGAACTCTTCTCTTGAAAATTTATTTTTTTAAGATTAATAATTTTAGTTAAAAATTTATCTCTTTTGTTTAAAATGTTTTTTAAATTCTTTCGAAATCGTAGAATATCAAATTGAGAGACTTGATAGTTGAACGATTTTCGTTTTATCTTTTTTGTTATAAATTCATATTTTTGCTAGAAAATTCAACTCTTTTAGTATAAAATTAGACTATTATTACTTGAAAATCAGTTTTTTATTTTAAATAAAAAAAATCATTTTAGTTAAAAATTCATATATTTGATTCCAAAATCAACTGCTTGGTTTAATGTTAAACTATTTTGTAGAAGATTAATGTATTTGGTTGAAAGTTTATCACCTTTGTTTAAAATATAACTATTTTGTTAAAAATTAGGTTTTTTAGTTGGGAATTAACTTTCTCCGCAATCTTTTTTGCTTTAAAATGTAACTGCTTGGTAGAAAATTAATCTGTTTTGTTGAGGATTCAACTATTTTCTTGGACTTAAATATTAAAATAGTTTTTTCTTGAAATATTAACTGCTGCTTGATTCAACGAGAATTTATTTTTTTTTTATTGAAAAATCAACTCTTCGGTGTAAAGTTGAACCATTCATTAAAAACTTTTTTTTTTTTGCGAAGATCAAAAATTTTTGTTGAATATTCAACAATTTGGTCATAAGTTAACTTTTTGCTTAAAATTTAAAATTTCGGCTAAAAAAACGATTTGAAATCGAAATTAAACAATGACAAAATTCAAAACTGTAAAATAGTAGAATTCAAATTTTAGGGTTCTTAATTCAGGGATAGAAACTAAAGAAAAAATTCCAATTTAACTATTTTTATTAATAATCTTCGAAATGAAATTTTGGTCCGTTTTCAATTTAATCAACTATTTGCATGAATGTTGTACACTTTTTTTCAAAATTTCTTTTTTTTGTTCAAGATTCATAATTTTAGTTGAAACTTCATCATTTTTGTTTAAAATGCCGAGGATTTTTTTGTTTTTGGTGATTGAGAAATTATCTGCTAGGTTTAAACTTTCACTACTTTTAAAGACTTTTTGTTTGGTTGAAAATTTACTTTTTAGGATTGAAAATTATTTTAAATCGATATTGAGCAATAGCAAAAGTCAAAAGTGTGAAATTCAAATTTTAGGGTTTTTAATTCAGCGATAGAAATTAAAGAAAAAGTTCAATTTAACTATTTATATTAATAATCTTCGAAATGAAATTTTGGTCCGTTTTCAATTCAATCAATCTTTTGTTTGAATGTTGAACTCTTCTCTTGAAAATTTATTTTTTGAAGATTCATAATTTTAGTTAAAAATTCATCCCTTTTGTTTAAAATGTCGAGAATTTATTTTTTTGTTGAATGAAAAATCAACTTTTGGTTCAAAGTTGAAAAATAGTTTCAAACACTTTTTTTTTTGTTCAAGCTTCATCATTTTAGTTAAAAATTCAACTATTTGGTCATAAGTTACCTTTTTGCTTAACATTTAAATTTTCAGATTGAAAACGATTTGAAATCGAAATTGAAGTCAAAGGTGTAAAGTGGTAGAATTTAAATTTTAGGGTTCTTAATTTTGTTTTTGGTCCGTTTTCAATTAAATTAACTTTTTCTTTGAATTTTGAACTCTTTTCTTGAAAATTTATTTTTTTTTGTTCAAGCTTCATCATTTTAGTTAAAAATTCAACTATTTGGTCATAAGTTACCTTTTTGCTTAACATTTAAATTTTCAGATTGAAAACGATTTGAAATCGAAATTGAAGTCAAAGGTGTAAAGTGGTAGAATTTAAATTTTAGGGTTCTTAATTTTGTTTTTGGTCCGTTTTCAATTAAATTAACTTTTTCTTTGAATTTTGAACTCTTTTCTTGAAAATTTATTTTTTTTTGTTCAAGATTCATAATTTTAGTTGAAAATTCATCATTTTTGTTTAAAATGCTGAAATTTTTTTTTGGTGATTAAAAAATTAACTGCTAGGTTTAAACTTTCAATACTTTTAAAGACTTTTTGTTTGATTGAAAATTTATATTTTAGGATTGAAAATTATTTTAAGTAAGCAGTTAATTTTAAGCAGAAGTCAAAAGTGTTAAATGATAAAATTCAAATTTTAGGATTCTTAATTCAGCGATTGTAACTATAGAAAAAAATTCCAATTTATTTATAGTAATAATCTTCGAATTGAAATGTTTGTTTTCTCCAATTTAATCATTTTATATTTAAATAATATTAATTTTTTTAACTTTAAACGTATAAAATTGTCTGGTTTTTTAAATTATTCGAAATCGTAAAATATCAAATTGAGAGACTGGATAGTTGAACGATTTTCGTTTTATCTAGTTTGTTGACAATTCAGATATTTGCTAAAAAATTCAACTCTTTTAGTATAAAATTAAACTAGCAGGTTTTAATTAAATTGTTGGTAGAAAATTAATCTCTTTCGTCTAAAAATTAAACTTTTGGTTGAAAATTTAACACTGGTCGAATGTGAAACTCCTTTCTGGAAAATAAAATTTTTTATTTTTAATAAAAAATTTTCAGCTTAGTTAAAAATTTATATCTTTCATTCAAAAATTAACTGCTTGGTTTAAAGTTAAACTATTTTGTAGAAGATTAATGTATTTTGTTTAAAGTTCATCACCTTTGTTTAAAATGTAACTATTTTGTTAAAAATTAGGTTTTTTATTATTTTGAATTAACTGTAACTAAAATTGTAACTGCTTGGCAGGAACTGAATCTGTTTTGTTGAGGATTCAACTATTTTTTTGGACTTAAAAATTAAAATAGTTTTTTATTGAAATATTAAATGTTGCATGCTTTAACGAGAATTTATTTTTTGTGGATTGAAAAATCAATTCTTTGGTTTAAAGTTATATCGCTTTTGAAAACTTGTTGTTGCAAAGCTTCATAATTTTAGATAAAATTCAACTTTTTGGTCGTAAGTTAACTTTTTGTTACAAATTTATATTTTCGGATTGAAAATGATTTCAAATCGAAATTGAGCAATAGCAAAATTCAAAAGTTTAAAATGGTAGAATTCGGATTTTAGGGTTTTAAATTCAGCGATGGAAACTGTAGACAAAAGGCAAATGAACTATTTTTAATAATAATCTTTAAATTCAAATTTTGGTCCCTTTTCAATTAAATCATTTTAGATTTAGCTATTCCATTTTTTTTATCATTTTTCCCTTCATGAGTTAAAATTTAAATATTTTGTAGAAATGTCATCATTTTAGTTGAAAATTCATTACTTTTTAAAAAAATTGAACTCTTTTTTTTGAGCTCCATAACTAAGTATTTAACTAAGAATTTCAGGGTTTACATTTAAGTTAGTTTTTAATTTAATCATTTTGGAAACCGTAAAATATCAAATTGAAAGACTTGATAGTTCCACAATTTTTATTTCGAAGGATTTTTAATTAATCTATTTTGAATTAAATTCAGCCAGAAAAATTCAAAGCAGTGGAAATTTAAGACCATAATTTTTCAAATTTTATATTTTATTTTAAAAGGTTCCAAAATATTGAATATTTTAAACTGAATTAAAAAAAAATTTAATTGAAATAAGTCTTAAAATTGTGCAAGTTCAAACATTGGAATCATATATATTTTATTTTCCAGCTGTTGATAAAGAACCGTAATTTTTGAAAAATTTAGTCGATTTGAAGCTGAAAATAAAATTTTTTTACCCATTTTTTGGAAAAATTATAATTTTTGTTGAATATTCATCTATTATTTTTAAAAATTAACTATTTTGCTAAAAATTCTTTTTCTTTTTTGGTTGAGAATGAATTTTTTTTCAATTTTTTGTTTGAAAATTAATCTGTTTTGGTTGAGGATTTAACTATTTTTCTGAAAATTCATCATTTTAGTTAAAAATTCAACTATTTGGTCGTAAAATAATTTTATCGTTTAAAATTAACTTTTTTCTGAGAATTAAACTATTATATTTTTAATTGGCAATGCATCCTTTTATAGGTTGAAAATTAAACTATTTTTTAGAAAATTCAAGTATTTTGTCGATAAGTTGTCTTTTGCTTTATGGATAATTATTCTTGATTTTTGAAAATTTATCGTTTATGATGAGGATTCAATTCTTCGATTAAAAATTCGCCTTTTTGTTTGAATTAAACTGTTTGAAAATTGTTGTTTTTTTTTGTTAAAAATTATTTATTTAACCGAAAATTTGACGATTTAATTGTTGGTTAAAAAAATATCCTTTTAGTTGAACATTCAACTATTTGGATTGAAATTCATCTTTTTTGGTCGAATATTCATCTATTATGTTGAAAATTTAAATATTTTGCTAAAAATTCTTTTTTCTTTTGGTTGAGAATTACTTTTTTCAATTTTTTGTTTGAAAATTAATCTGTTTTGGTTGAGGATTTAACTATTTTTCTGAAAATCCATAATTTTAGTCAAAAATTCAACAATTTTCTCATAGAATAACTTTTTTGTTGAAAATTAATTGTTATTCTGAGAAATAAACTATTACATTTTTGATTGGCAATGCATACTTTTATAAGTTAAAAATTAAACCATTTTTTAGAAAATGCATGTATTTTGTCTATCAGTCGTCATTTTGTTTATAGATAATTATTCTTGATTATTGAAAATTTATCGTTTATGATGAGGATTCAATTCTTCGATTAAAAATTCGCCTTTTTGTTTGAATTAAACTGTTTGACAATTGTTGTTTTTGTTGTTAAAAATTATTTATTTAACCGAAAATTTGACGATTTCATGTTTGGTTAAAAGAATATCCTTTTAGTCGAAAATTCAACTGTTTGGTTTAAAATTCATCTTTTTTGTTCGAAAATTCATCCTTTTGTTAGAAAGTTTTAATATTTTTTTAAAAATTATTATTTTTTAAAAATTTAATTCAACTGGCTCAAAATTCATATTTTATGGCATAAAATGAAATGTCTTGATAAAAATGTATCTGTTTTGGAAAAAATTTTGACTTGAAAATTAAACTATTCATTGAAAATGCGCCTTCATGTTTTGAAAATTCATTTGCATTGGTTAAATTTTTTTTTGTATAAAATTCACTATTTCGTCGATTTTTATAGAATTTTTGGTAACATCACAAAAAAACCCATTAATTAATTCCTCGGTTAGATCGTTTGAAATATTACTTGAACTTCCACAAATCAGGTGTTAAAATTGAATTTCGGGAATTTTTGTCGGTTTTATATCTTAAAGGATATAAAAATGTTACGAGGCTCTAAAATTTTATTACATTAACGTTCTTTCAATTAAAACCGTTGATTCTAGATTTCAGAACTCTGCTGGGTGGAGAGGTCTAAAATTCCTTGGAAAAAAATGGAATTTACGACTTTGGGGGTGCAGAGTTTCAGGTTTGAGGGTACATTTGGTTTCTCTCTTTCCTCAAGATTTCCTGGGAAAATGTGAAAAATCTTTCGGAAGATTAGAATCTTTCAAGTACTCAGATTCTTGTTCGAAATCCCAAAATTAGATAAAAAGCAGCCTTGAAACTAAAGGCGCCGACGTTCTGTAAGTGCAATCTAACCAGCATTAAGGCATTTATTAGCTAGGGTCAAGACAGATAAGAACAGTAAATCCCAGTGATATATTTCTTCTTCTACATAATAAAATAAATAAAAACTAACATAAAAATGTTATTTCAAGATTTTTTTTAGGACTGTTAGAATATTAAAAACGAGTAGTAAATCCACGCGTGCGAGATGCATTTTTATTGCGTGGCGTTAAAACACAAACAATTTAAAAAATGTATTATTGAAACAAACTTTTTGAAATAAATTTTTGTTGAATTCGAAAGAATAATAAAGTTTTGTTTGAAAGAATAATCCTAAAGTTTTCGAAAGAATAACTAAAAAATTTTAATTAAAATAACTTGAAATTAAAGAAAGAACATATTGAACGGTTTTGTATTTAAAAACATTCTGAATCAGTTTTGTGTTAGGTAAAATTTGGAAAAAAAGGAAATATTTCGAATGGAATGGAAAGAACTAACTTGTATCATTTCTAAACAAAAGCATTTAATATTGAAATTTTTTAAAAATATTTAATAATTTAAAATTCAGAGGAATTGAAATTATATTATTCATAATTAAATTATTTGATTATTTTATTTAATTTTCAACTTATGAAGGATACATTTGAAATCCTTGAAACATTTTTTTATGTTTTTAAGTTCTTTCGAATACTTTGAAATCCCTTGAATTTTTTTTTTTTTTTTGAAATCGTAAAAATCTATTAAAATTAGTGAGAACTATTTTCATTTGCTTAAAAATAAATTTAATTAAACTCATTCATTAAAATTCTCTTTAAAAACACGCTAAAATCTCTAGACACCTTTGGAATCGCTTGAAATTTAATTTCACTCCATTTATTTACACAAATTCTCTAGAAATCCCTACAAATCATTAGAAATCATCAAAAATTATTTGAAATTTATTTTTTTGGTTGATTCAAAAATATTGAAAATTAACAATCCAAACAAAATACATTTCTAAAAAATTAGTATTCATTAAAAATATTATTATTTATTTAATTACAATTTTTAATATTTAATTACTACAAACATTAAGTAAAAAGACTTCTTCTATGAAAAATTGAAGTAACATTCACAACTCAATTAAAAGAAATCATAAATTATTCATAAGCAAAACCTTTTCTTAAAATAATGAAATTTATTGAAAATTTTGAAATTCCTTAAAATTTGTGCAAATGGTTGGAAATCCTTTAAAATCCCTTGAAATGTTTTAAAAATCTTAAAAAATTCTTTAAAATCCATATAAAATTTTGAAATCTCGAAACTCTTTTTTGTTGAAATTCTGTAATTTTGAAATTTTTTTGAATATTGAATAATTTAAAATTCAAGGGAATTTAAATTATATTATTCATAATTAAATGAATTGATCATTGAATAATTTCAAATCAAGAACTTTTGAATTTAAGTAATTTTCAATCCGAACGGAATAAAATTTGACATTTAATTTCATTTTTAATTTATAAAGGATACATTTTCAATCGAAAATATAATTGTTCATTTCTCTGATAAAAATTAATTTTTAAAAAACAAAAAAAAAAAATTATTTTCAACAAAAAAGTTAAATATTCAACTTTTAACCAAGTAGTCGAATTTTGAAAGAAAAGATGAACCAGAAAAAAGGAATTTTAAATATATTAGTTTTCAATTTCATTGTTTTCAACCCAAATATCTGATTTTACTACAAATACATAACCAGTCATGAAAACAGTTTAATTCTTAAATAAAAATAAGAATCTTTAACAAAAAAGTTGATTTATCAGAAAATAGTTATATTTTATAAAAATAGTGTAATTTGTATTCAAATAATTAAATTTTTTACTAAAAATATGAATTTTCAACAAAAAAAGTGATTTTTCTACCCAAATGTTATATTTTGTTGTCATAAATATTATTTTTTTACAAAGCAGTTGAATTTTCGAAACAAAAGTATGAACTTGAAACTAAAATTATGAATCTTCAATAAAAAAAAAATTTTTAATGTAATTCAACTTTGTACCAAAAGTAGTTTTTTTCCACATAAAATTTAATTTGCAGGCAATGATGTAATAGTTAATATTTCAACTAAAAAATGTTTTTTTTTTAAATAAGAAATAGTTCAATTTTCACCAAAAAATATAAAAAAATTGTTGAATTTTTAACCAAAACTGATTAATTTATAATTAAAGAGTTTTATAATAAAAACAGGCGAATTTTCCACATAATAAATTAAGTTTAAACTTAATAATTGAATTTTAAACTAGGAAAAAAAACCTTTAATTAAAATTTTTAATTTTGAACCATAAATAGAATAGTTACCTGTAGACTTTTTAACCAAAAATAGTTGGATTTTTTATACAAAAATTGGTTCAAATATTTTAAAGTTTATTGAAAATAAATTAAATTGAACTTTTTCTTTAAAGTTCTCTAAAAAAACCGTTCAAATCTTTGGATATCTTTAGGAATCTTTAGAGCTCCTTCGAAAATTCAATTCAATTCACTTATCTTCTAAACTTAAAAAAAAATCCTCTGAAAGCTTTGAATGAATCACTAAATTTTTTGAAATCACTTTAAATTTTTTTACTTTCTCTAAACTATTTTAAATTCTTTAAAATTTATTAAAACAATTACTTTGGAAATCGTCAAAATGAATTAAAATCACTTAAAATTTTTTATTAAACTTATTCATTAAAGTTCTCCAAAAAACCAGCTAAAATCCCTAGAAATCTTTGAAAATCCCTTAAAATCCTTGGAAATTCAAAAAAATCCTTCAAATCTTGTCAAATTTCTTGGAAACCCTTAATCTATTTTAGAATTATTTAAACTCTTTAAAATCGTTCAAAATCGCTCGAAATTTAATTTAATTTAATATAAATTCCAATGTTCTCTTAAAATACTTTAAAATTTATTGTAATATTCTCTTAGAAACATCCTAAAAATCTTTTAAAATAAGTGAAAATAATTTTAAATTCCTTGAAAGAACTTGAAATTTTTTAAATATTTTAAAGTGATTGAAAATCCCTTAAGAAAAATTTCCTTCCGAACTCTTAAAAATCCATTAAAATAAGTAAATTTAATTAAAATTCGCTTAAAAATTTAAATAAACTTATTCAATAAAGTTATGTGAAAAAACGATTAAAATGTCTAGAAATATTTCAAATTCCTCTGAATCATAAAATCCTTGGAAATTAAATAAAATCCTTCAAATCTTGTGAAATTTCTTGAAAAACCTTAAAGTACCTTAAAATCCCTGAAACTCTTTAAAATCATGAATTATCCCTTGAAATTAAATTTAATTTAATATAATTTCCAACCCTCGCTTAAAATCCCGTTTTTTAATTTCTCTAAATTCTTTCGAATTCTTTCAAATCTATCCTTTGGAAGTCGTGAAAATCTATAAAAAATTAGTTAAAATCTTTTAAAGTTCCCTGAAAAAAATTAAATTGAACATTTTCTTTAAATTTCTCTAAAAAAGAACCGTTCAAATCTTGGGATATCTTTAGGAATCTTCAGGACTCCTTTGAAATTCAATTCAATTCACTTATCTTTTGAACTTAAAAAAAAAAAAATCCTCTGAAAGCTTTGAAAAAACACTAAATGCTTTGAAATCACTTTAAATTTTTCAAATTTCTTTTAAATATATTAAAAAATATAAAAAAATATAATTTTAAATTCTTTGAAATTTATTGAAAAAATTCCTTTGGAAATCGAAAAATGAATTTAAATGACTTAAAACTTTTGATTAAATTTATTCATTAAAGTTCTCTAAAAAACCGGCTAAAAGCCCTAGAATTCTTTAAAAATCCCTTAAAATGCTTGGAAATTCAATAAAATCCTTGAGATCTTGTAAAATTTTTTGAAAAACCCTAATATATTTTAAAATCATTTAAACTCTTTGAAATCGCGCAGAATCGCTCGAAATTTAATTAGTTTAATATAAATTCCTATGTTCTCTTAAAATCTTTCAAAATTTATTGTAATATTCCCTTAGATAAACCCTAAGAACATTTTAAAATAAGTGAAAATAATTTTAAATTCCTTGAAAGCACTTGAAATCACTTGAAATTTATTAAATATCATAAAATGATTGAAAATCCCTTAAGAAAAATGTCCTTCTGAACTCTTAAAAATCCATTAAAATAAGTAAATAAAATTAAAAATCCCTTAAAAATTTATATAAATTTATGCATTTATTTTCTCTAACAAAACGGTTAAAATGTCTAGAAATCTTTGAAATTCCTCTGAATCATAAAATCCTTGGAAATTAAATAAAATCCGTCAAATCTTGTGAAATTTCTTGAAAAACCTGAATCTATTTTAAAATCATTTAATGAAAATCATTTAAAGGATTTTAACATCCTTTAAAATTTTTTTGAATCCTACAAAATCAATCGAAATCCTTTGAAATGTTTCAAAGTTAAAATGCCTAGAAATCTTTCGAATTCCTCTGAATCATAAAATCTTTGGAAATTAAATAAAATTCTTCAAATCTTGTGAGATTTCTTGAAAAACCTTAAAGTACCTTAAAATCTCTGAAACTCTTTAAAATCACGAATTATCCATTGAATTTTAATTTAATTTAATATATTTTACAACGTTCCTTTAAAATCCCTAATCTTTGGAAATACTAAAAAAAAAAATTCTTTGAAATCCTTTAAACATTTTTTATGTTTTTAAATTCTTTCGAATACTTTGAAATCTCTTGAAATTTTTTTTTTTCGAAATCGTAAAAATCTATTAAAATTTGTGAAAACTATTTAAATTTCCTTATTTCTTTGATAAGTATATTTATTGAATAAGTTTATTTATTTAATAAGACTTTAATAAATTTCCTTATTTCTTTAAAAATAAATTTAATTGAACTCATTCATTAAAATTCGCTAAAAAAAATACGCTAAAATCCCTAGACATCTCTAAAATTGCTTAAAATTTAATTTCACTTCATTTATTTTCCAAAATTCCTTAAAATTTCTGCAAATGGTTGAAAATCCTCTAAAATCCCTTGAAATCTTTTAAAAATCTTAAGAAATTCTTTGACATCCATATAAAATTTTGAAATCTCTTAGCTCTTTTTTTTTAAATTCTCTAGTTCGTTTCATTATTTTCTATAATTTTTTTTTCTCATTCCTTAAAATATAGTGGCAATTAAATTTTAACAAAATCCGAAGAAATAATTATTCACCTATACTGAATGTCCTATAATATTTTTTTTGTAAGGGGGTCTAGATGTTGGAAGGAATTGCAAGAATAATTAGGCCCTCGATTTTTTCACTTTCTTTATGAAAATTCAAGCACTTCTTAAAATGCTATAATTTGTTACAAAATAAAATTAAAAAAAAGAAAAAATGCTAAAATATTTAAAAAATTGTAGCCTCGAGGCTTGAGTATTTCTGGAAAAAATTTCAAGATGTTTCGGGTATTTGAACCTGTTGCCGAGACAGGTCATTTAACACCCTTGGCGCCTCCCAGGGTTTGACCATAATTTTTGCCCAGTCCGCCCATCATGAATAGTACAGTGTCTGCGAAAACCGAAATTTCTCCGAGTCAGGAAGGAGCGAAATATCAGTTCAACGACACAAAAGCGATAATTTATTATCTATGCTTTGATCTATGTTGGTTTATGGCACCATTGTACCTTTTCCTTTATTTCGATAAGGCTTCGAAGCAAAGAACATTAGAATTTTTCCCAAAAAAAATTTTCGGTGACACCTGTGCCCAGCAGGTAGGCTCATTAATAAACAATTAGGTATCAATTGTGAGCAAACCACAATCCCATTTATTATCTTTGCAATATAATTCTAACTTTTCACCTTTATTTCCATTTCTTATTTTCCCTGATTGGGGAATTCATACTTCAGAGCCCGAAGTTATCACATAATAGGGGAAATAGAATTATTTTCAAAGAAAAAAAAAAAGAAAATAATAAAGGAGTAAATTATTTTAAATTAAATTAATGCAGTTACTATACAAAATTTACTTCAATTTTCAAACGAAAAAGGTTGAACTTTAACCAAAAATATGAAGCATGTTCAACAGAATAGTTGAATTTGCATTTAAGAAGGACCAATTTTTATAAAAGTGTGCATTAATTTTTTACAAAATTGATGAAATATAAAGCCGAAAAGACAAATTTTCTACTAAATAGATTATCTTACCACTCAAAAATATGAATTTTTAACAAAAAAGTTTATTTTCCACTGAACAGTTGAATTTTTTACCAAATGAGTTGATTTTTTTAAAGTCAAAAGAAGAATTTTTAACAAAATAGTTAAATCTTCAATAATTTTTACTCAAAAATGGAAGAAAATTATTTATAAATACATTTGTTCAGTCCCCTATCAAAAAGATTAATTTTTAACAAAACTGTTTTACTTTCAAGCAAACATTCGAATTTTCTAGCAAACTATTAAAATTTCAAGTAAAAAAGGTGACTTTTTCAGAAAAGAGTAGATCTTTTACCCTAAAATATTAATTTAAAAAAAAGTTGGTTTATACCAAAAAGATGAATTTTCATTTGAACCAAATAATTAAATTTTCTACCAAAATAGTTGAATTTTTTTAATTAAAAAGATTCATTTTTAACAAAAATGGTTAAATCGTCAAACAAAACCGATAAATTTTTAGTCGAAGAAATGAACTTTTAGATAAGTAAGTTAAAATTTGTACCAAAGAAATAAATTTTGAACCCAAAAAACTAATTCACAAGTAACTATTTAAATTATTAACGAAATGGATTGAATTTTTAAGAAATTTTTTTATCAAAATAAAAAACAGTTAAATTCAACCAAAGTCAACGAACTGAAAAAAAAATAGTTAAATTTTTAACCCCAAAAAGATTTTCTACCAAAAGACGAATTTTAAACGAAACACTTGAATTTTTAATAAAAAAACATTACTTTTTAACAAAATAGTTGATTTTTTTACAAAATAATTAAATTTTGAATCAAAGAAAATTAGAAAATTTTGTAGCCAAAAAGACAAACATTTTATAAGACAGTTTAATTTCAACCCGAAAAACATAAATTTTCTACAAAAACGTTAGTTTTTTAATTCGAAAAGCACAAATTGCTAATTCAAAAAGACGAATGCTAAACAAGGTTAAACTATTTTCGACCAAAAAATATGACTTTTAAACACGCTTTTTAACAACATAGTTTAATTTTTAACAATAACAAATAAAAACGGATTGAAAAAAACAGCAGAATTTTCATTAAAAAAAAACCTCAATGAAAAATTTAATGGTGTAGTTTTCAACTAAAAACGATATTAATTTTCTGCCAAAATGGATTACTTAAATTTTCAAGTAATTAAATTTATTTTCCTCCACCAAATAGTAAAGTTTTTCAGCAAATAATTCGATTTCAACAAAGTGGTAAAATTTTAATAAGAAAAAAATTTTCAGTGAAAAATTTAATAATTATTTGTCTACTAAAAACTATCAATCTTCAGTCAAAAGTGGATTAGTTAAATTTTCAACTAATGAAATTTTTTTCCACCAAATGATTACATTTTTAACCAAAAGCGATGAATTCTGAACTAAAAATAAAATAGTAGTATTTTCAATTGAAAAGAATTTAACTTTGAACAAAAAATAGTTTTTTTGTCTTCTACTAATTTAGTTTTGAATAAAGTAACAACGCGCGAAAAACGGAGAACATGGAGAAAAGTGGAAAAAATGGGAGGAAGTTTCTTAAAAACAGGGGAAAAACTTTGTCCAGCATAGAAACAGGATTTTTAGCCTATAAAAACGTTAATTACGTTGTTCAAACCTCCCACTCCTCATCTCTTCTCCTCCCACTCCTCATCTCTTCTCCTCCCACTCCTCATCCCTTCTCCTCCCACTTCCACTTTGTCCTCCTCTAATTCCCCTCTTCTTGCCCCCCCCCAGCTAACTTTCATATATAAGAGTCATCTTTTCCCCTTCTCTACTCCCTCTCATTTCTGAATCTAATTATTTCTCCTACTCTCCTTCATTTACACTTCTCCTACTTCTCCTACCCTCATTTCCCCTGAGTTCTCCTACTGACTTATTTTTTTCTCTAACTCCTCCTACTTCCCTCTCCCTTCACCGACTTCCCCTACTTCCCCTACTTCGCCTCCTTTATTTGCCCCAAATTTTTCCACGCTTCTTTTGCCCTAATTTCCCTTAACTTCTCTTATTTTCCTCTCACTTTCCCTAATTCCTCGTAATTCTATTTCTTCTCTTCCCCTCTTTCATAAACACTTCTTCTACTTCTCCTATCCTCGTTTCCTCTCACCTAATTTACCCTCGTTTCCCATACTTACCTATCATTTCCTCTAACTCTCCCTAGTTCCCTTTCATTTCACCTACTTTTCCTAATTTCCCTCCACTAATTTCTTTTACTCTCCCTCCACTAATTTTCCCTCATTTCCCCACGCTTTCCTTGTCCTAATTTCCTCTCACTTCCCCTACTCTCCGCTGTATTTTTCTAATTCCTCATTTTTTTGTTCTCCCCTCATTTACAATCACTTGCCCTACTCCCCCTCTCTGCTCATTTCCCCTAGGCTACGAAACCCGAAAAAGAGGAATGCTTTTTTTTAAAAAATGGGAAAATGGGGAATAGAATGTAAAATCTGAAACAAATAAATTCACCAGTTACACTACCTTCGGAAATTATGAGATCGATTGAGACCAGCACTATTAAAAATAACTGCTGGCTTTGAACCACGATAACTCAAGGAAAATAGATGGCAGGGCATTTAAAAAAAAAACAGTTGGAAAGCCTATGAAATTTCACGTCTAGTGATGTCAAACAGATTTTTTTGATGTGCTGAAGAGAATACAACACGTGATAAAATAAAAAAAAAATTCTAGATTTTCTTAAATTTTGTACCTCGACTTAAACTTTTAGCATGACCTAGGAAAATTGTTGCAAAAATCTCAAAATTATACGACATAGAGCGTAAAATTGTATCTTTAATTTAAGCCAAAGAAATTTAAAAAATTTAAATGGGTTACCGAGTTAGGATTAAAAATGTTCAATCGTATCTGAATTGAGTTTAAGTCGACGATCACGGTTCTCGGCCAGTCTGCTGCTCGCCTCCTTCGTTGAGGCAGGACCGAATAGGCCACGCATAGAAGTGGTGCTTGATTGGGGCTTTATTTTGTAATTTTGATCAGCGAAAAATTAAATAATGAGCGAGTTGTTTGTGCAAGAAAAATGTTTGTGTAAAGGAAAATAATAAACTACTTATTAGAAATTGAAAGTATAATTTTCATTTCACCTACGCACTGTTTTGTATTTAATTTGTTTTGGAAATTACTTTATTATTAATTTATGATATTTTTGAGTGTTTTTTATATAAATAATTTATTTAGAATTTAGCTGCTTATTTCGTTTGAAAAATAGTTTACTCTCGTAACGATATATCTACAATTTTTATTAATATTCCAGTTGTTAAAAATTTTAAGAAATAAAAAAAACTGTTCATCATTTTTTTATTCTTTAATATGAGGATAATTATAAATTGAAGTCATAAGTAATTAAGTGAAAAAAAACAATGAATAATTAAAAAAATTTTGAATAATTTAAAATAAAAATTACTGATGAGCAGTATCAAAAGTATAAGAGAGCCCTAATCAAGCACCACCTCTGTGCGTGGCCTATTCGGTCCTGCCTCAACGAAGGAGGCGAGCAGCAGACCGGCCGAGAACCGTGATCGTCGACTAAAATTCAACTCAGATACGATTGAACATCTTTAATCGTATCTCGGGAACCAATTAAGATTTTTTAAGTTTCTTTGGCTTAAATTAAAGATAAAATTTCAGCCTTTATGTTTTATAATTTTCAGATTTTTGCAACAATTTTCCTAGGTCATGCTAAAAGTTGAAGTCGAGTTACAAAATTTAAGAAAATCTAGAATTTCATTTTATTTTATCACGTGCTGTATTCTTTTCAGCACGTCAAAAAAAAAATCTATTTGACATCACTAGACGTGAAATTGAGAAGCTGCTTCTAAAATATTGTGAGAATTCATAAAATAATTTTTTTCGCATATTTCGCTGTGTAATTCAATGTTTTTTTTTTCGCAGAGCAGGTTGTGCGCCATGTGCTATACCACATGTTGCAAATTTGTAAAGTGCATTCTATAATCTCATGTCTCTCATATCAACCGCTACCACGCTTCAGTATCAATATTATCGGTCACCGCAGCACTGACAGTTTTGACTGACACGTGCCGGGCTCCTGTTCCGCACTGCCCACTTCAAAGTGCACAGCAGTAGCTTTTTCGACCCTTCGGGATTCGCTCATTCATTTTCTATGTGGGTCAAAAAAGGCTTTCAAATTCGAGTGCACAATAGTGCTTGAACACCCTGGGAACCACTTTCAATTACAAAGGCAGTTTTAATCCAAACTTAGTTTGGCCCGAATGATTTTAGGCTCTGACAATACTTTTTTAATCAATTTTTTATATAGTGGCATGAAATTTTGAAAATTTTATTTTAATCAGAAATTAAGAGTGAAAGTTCTTGATAAACAAATTTTAATTTGTAAACTTTTTTTTAACGAAGAAAAGAGCTAAATTTCTACCGAGAAAGATTTTCGATTCAAGAAGGAAAAATTTCTGAATTTTCAACCCAGAAAGCTGGATTTTCTTAACATTAATTTAATTTTTAACTCCGAAACATAAATTTTCAAGATTTTTTAGAAGACAGTGAAATTTTGAACCCGAAAAATTCCGTTTTTGGCAAAAAAATTGCATTTTTAACCACGTATGATAAATTATCTGGTAAAAAGATGAATTTTTAATCTTAAAGGACAAATTTACTATCCAAGAAAGCGAATGTTTAATGAAGTAGAATTTTCGACCAAAAACTATAAATTTTCAATGAAATAATTGAACTTTCAAGAAAGTAATGAAATATTTAATCAAATAGTTAAATTTTTAAGAAGAACTTTAGAAGATGAATGCATTTCCAAAAAAAAAAATATAAATTGTCAATCAAGACATTTTCTACCAATAAGATAAATTTTCGACAAAAAATTTCAATTTTAATCAAGCAAGATAACTTTTTTTTACCAAAAAGGTGAAGTTTGAATCTAAAAGGACAGATTTTTTACCTAAACAGATGAATGTGCAAGACTGTTGAACTTTCCACCAAAAAATACGACTTTTTAACAAAATAGTTAAAATTTGGAATATAATATTTAATTTTGTAACCAAATAGTAAAATTTTTAAAGAGCCTCGGTGGCTCAGTGGTTAGACGCTCGGACTTCACCTCAGAGGTCCGGGGTTCAATCCCTGAGCCGGT
>JAAAKG020182667.1:0-25754 GCA_010014905.2 Druon quercuslanigerum
ATAGTACAGTTGGTACAAAAAAGGAATTATGTATTGCCATTTTAGCCTTATTAGATATATTTTTACTTCTTATAAGGCATATAGACCCTTGACTAAATCCCCTGCAATAATTTCAAGTAATTATCGTTATAAAATAATACTTATATCGTTCATACTGACGGCCCTGTGGCATCACGGGCCTAACAAAGCGCAAATCCCCCTTAGTACATCGGACTTCGGGTTGTCTGGCCGGCAATACCGCAGCGCACGAACCTTGACGTTAATGGCATGCATTACCTCTAATAATGATAAAAACGCGCGAGATATATCGGGTGCATGCCTCGTAAAAATTTTCTTATAATTGTGAACGCCTTGGTAGAAAAAAGAGCCATGTTAACCATAAGCATACACCAATACAAGAACATTGACTTCTTAACTACAGGAAGTCTAAAAAATATAATAGAATCATAAGAATTTTAATCCGCTACAGATAGAAATTTTCACAGGGCAAAGATATCAGTCATTTATGCAATAAAATTACGTAAATAATTTCTATAACTTTGGTAAATCTATTGATTTTGTATTGAAAAAATAGGTGCGGTAATTAGTACTTGTATTTAATTAAGGAAATGAGAGATAATTAAGCGCATTGCGAAATACTAATAACTCTTAATACTAGTAATACAAAACTTCATAATTCCTAAATATATAGTATACAAGTCAATCATACAAGTCAATCAAGAAACGTCTCGGCAATAAGATGTGACATGGCATGAGAAAATATATTTAAAAAAGGGCATTTATCTACAAATTAAGTGGAAATATTTATACACTGGTGTAAAAGCAAGTAATTATTTTATAAGGATACATTTTTTGTAGCATTTCTTGTGCGGAGGCAGACAGTTAAATTAATTAATAGACCGGGGGTACTTTAAACCGTTAGGTCTTATCAAACTAAAGAGAGTTTTTAGATTTTAATCTCGGCGTTCTGGGCGACTTTTCTTTTTTTATTGCGGGTTTATTGATATCTATCCGACTGAAATATCGATAAGAAAATCGAGCAACGGGCATCTGTAGGCTACAATTAAATGTGTCGCATGGTAATCGATCCGACAGGCGAATTATTAAAACCGCTCGGATCGGGAATTCACAGCGATTCTATGCCGATCGCTTCTGACACCTTCGAATGATCATGCAAGAGGAACAAGTTTTTAAATAGGATCCGTGTGAACGGAAATGGGTGCTACCTACTTATATTACTCTATTTTTGTCATATATTATGTGTTCCACTTATGGGAAAGCCAACTTATGTGGGAAAAAATTTTATATTAAGACGATTGTCCCATAATGTTTATAAATTTATTTATATAATATTCATAATATTTAGATATCCTTTCACAAGAGCATTAATAACTTGCTTTTCAGAATATAAGATCTCGAGATAAGAGAGATAATCTCCAATTGACGATGATTTCTTATATTAAATACGTCATAGCGTCATCCTGTCACAACTGGAGAAGATAAAAAAAGATTTTTTTTCTCTTCACAAGAAGATTACCCTCGGAAACATCCTCCCTGAGGAGATAAACTATTTTTATTAGTGTCAGTTGCAATACCAACCCATCTTTATTAATAATATTTAAATATATGTCAATATATAGAATGATTGAAACATGTACGTTTAATTTTTATTTACTAATAATTTTTTTTCTCTGTTACAGGTGAGTCCGAAACAAAATCTACTACTTGCTTCTCGTATGTGAGTAATATAATAAAGTTTTTTCGTGCAAAAGGTATAAAAAATGTATTAATTTGAGTGACACTTTAACTAAACGGTGACGTGAGACGTGAGACGCGTAAAAAACAATATCTAGCCCACATGCGGTTTATCGCTCTGGAGTTGCGGTCCCCTTCTTGCCGCAGGCAAACCATGGAATACGCAAAGTGGCGAATGGAAGGACCTCGATCGCAGTACGACATCCCTTATATTCCGTTAGTTTGCGACCCCTCATATCTTCCTGCGGGAACAGCGACCCTTGTGCATCCAAAATAATTGTATTAGGTTATATCGCGGTCGTCTAGAGTGACGCGCATTTGGTTGAGGGTGAGCAGACAATTCGCGTGGTTTGTTGCGAACAGCCTTGGAAGTCATCGACACTCGCAGAATTTCAATTTCGTAGCCTCGAGCAAAAAATGAATAGAGTTAGTTGGCCATGCGTCTCAAATCTTATTCCAGATGTCAGGGGTGCAAGTCTCCACTGCCAAAAATGATTCTAATCTTTTTTAGAATTATGCCTTTTTCCTACGAATATCACATGAAATTATGCAAATTTTAATGAATTCTATTCGTATGATTCTTTTACATTTTATAAAGTTCAATTTGGAATAATTTTAATCATGAAATAATAATTTAATTTATAAGGCGTATTTATAAAGTATTTTACTTTTTGAAAGCTTTAATTTTTTTTTCTTCAATTATAATATTTAATTTTCAAAATTAAAAACTTATAAATACAGTGGAACAATTTTGATGGTGAAACTTTTCAACCTGATTAAATGTAAACATAAATTAATTAATTATTTTTTAAATTGTGCTGTAGTCATGGTTTCATTGAAATTACTTCATTCCAAAGCATTTTTAATTTAAAAAAATCGTAATACCACTTTCTTCTCGATAACGAGGCCAGATATGAAAAAAGTTATATAAAAAATAAAAATATTATTATTACAATTGTCTGAAGACGGGTTTTTATCTTACAAATTTCATCAGCTTAGGATAAAAAGTTTTTGGTCCTAAAAAAAATGTGAGATGAAATAGTTTCAACGGAACCACATAGGATTTGGATATGAATGACAAGGAATAAATCGTTCACGAACTGTTTAAAATTAAACAAAACTACAAAATTACACCAAATTTAAAGTTACACCCAACTCTCAGTTTAGGTACAGTGTCGGGGTTTGCCTACAAATAGCCTTGAAACCAAAGCGTGAGAAACTGCGTCGGCCAGCAGTCATAGGAAGAACTAAACCGCGGGAAACTAACCAAAGAGTTGACAGTACATGTCATTTTCTAAAGTTGTTTCCGAAATTTAAAAAATATGAAGGCACTTTATTGATAAGTGTTAAATTTTCCATATTACAATTACAAAGTGAAGAATATTCATTTGGATATTATGCCTAATTTTGAAGACTTTAGAAATGAACTCACTCAAGATTGAAAGCTTCCTCTCTATACCTATTCATTATTGAACATTTAAACTAAAATTTCCTCAACTTAATATTACAAAATTTTATTTCTAATTATGAAATTTTATTTTTCCAATTTTAAGGTCCAGGAAATTTTTTTTATTGTTTTGATATACTTGCCCGATTGACTAATGATCAGAGACAACGTTCCTAATCCGGCATCTTAATTCAATATATTAAGTACATGTGGGGTTCTGGCACATGGATCTAACGCGTAATGAAAATTCCTGAATTTTGTTGTTTTTGATATTTTGGGTATCCTTGTGGCTAGGTGCGTATAGTGGGTGCCGACAATATATCTCGTCCGTACATAAATCAACGATGGGCGTAACAGACATCGAGGGACACCATAGAGGTTGGAAGGAAAAGGAAACCCGTCTCTCGAAGCAACGCCTGGTGAGATTTATCGCTGTGACTCGTCTCCTCTACACCTATGCACTACAGCTGGTTTGTCCGAGTTAACAATCTCTTCCCTTTATGTATATTTAGATATCAAAGTCCGATGTAATTGGTATACCTTTGATACGATCGACCGGCGCTCGCACGGTTTGAAAGATCTTCGATATCGCGTACCAGCCCTTGTAGGTACCGATTCTTCCTATGGCCATTTCCTCATTCGAGTGAAGAACAAGGCGACAAATCAGAAACAAGTTAATAAAAATATCACACAAATCATCGATTTCCCCTCAATTGACTGAATAACTGCATTTTTCTACTTCGAGCTGATAAATGCGATCTATAAGAGTTTCATATTTTATACTCATCAAGGCTATAAATTAAATGTATTGCGCTAAAGCTTTCCTTACACACTACTTCGAAAACTGATTCATGAAACAAGATATGTAGTTCTGCAAAGTTAGTGCGTGTTAAATTCTCATTTAGATTCGGCTTAATGAAATAATTGCATCAGTTTCTTGAAAGTGTTATCAAATTGTATCCATAATATTTATAACCTTCTTTACATCAAAGAAAATGTTTAGATACTCAAAAGGAAACTTTAACTGATATCAAATAGCAAAATCATTCGAGTTCAACATAGAACCCCTTTTGAAAAAAATTCATGGCAATCTTAGTACTACAATAATTTATAGATTAACTGAACAAATCCGGGCTGTATTGCAAAATATAGACAAGGATCCTTCTAACGATGGAATCTCAATTATGAATTGTGCCTAGCAAAAACATAATTGTCACGCGATTTAGTTCTTCAGAACTTCCGCTGGATTAAACTACTTTCAAGACAGTTATTACAGGTGTTCCATTATTATTAGCACCCTGCATAATATTTTTAAATTGATTGAAAAAATAGTTTTCCCTTTCCTGGTCATATTCGTATTTAAAAAACTGAGCTGAATATCGCAATTTCTATCTTTTCTTGTAAATTGTAGTATAACTGCAGTCTAAGTATGAGAATGTTCTTCAACAAGTATATGAATCCGGTATCGTTTATCATCAAGCATTCGAAAATATATGCATATCCTTTCTTTTAGCAAAGGGAATTTTCGAATAAACACATTCATTTACGGAACAAAGAAATAATAATGATTCGAGGGTTGCAAAAAAGAAAGACGATATTTTATACCCGACTGATATTGGCTCACATAATCAGTTCGTTTAATTGTACCAATAATAAACTTGTAACTCGAGCCCTTGCGCAGTAGTAACAAGACTGCAGTCCTTTATCACTACCCCGCTCGTCATCGACCCCGGAAATGCATTATCTGTCCGGATTCGCGTTTCCATTGTGGTATTTGCATGAAGGAATCGAGCATCGTAGTGGATTGACGTGTGCTTGTATCTGGCTGTATCACTTTGCATGACACGTGCCACGTACGCTTGACTTTCTCTGAATCAAACAAGCGATAGGAGATCGCATCAGAAGAATTTTAAAACTTTTAAAAATCCATATCAAAAGTTATTCTTAGAATATTTACTCTTTAAAAATATATGTGCAATACACTTGCGCAATTCTGATTTGCAGTACAAGAAAACCTTAAACTTCATGAAGTCGAACTGAGGAAGAAAAGTGTGCAGCTTCAATTTTGCACATGTCGACGAAATGAATTTGTTTTTTAAAACGTTAATTACCATTAGTTGATTCTCACTCATATATAGCGTATGAATAAGGGAGTTTGAAGTGTCGTAAATATATTTAATATCTGAAATTTCATACTAAATGTATTTACCGGTTTTCTTGTTTTACACAGATAAAAGCTTCGATGTTAAAAATGTTACAAGAGTAAGATTCTGGCCTTTGAATATTAATGTTCAGGAAAAATACAAAAATGGGCAAGGAAAAATTAGGGAATGTTGAAACTTTTTTCCTGATTTTTGCCTTCATTTCTCTCCATTTCCATTTTTTTCAGTTTCTTCCTTCTGACGATTGTAGTTGTATTAAAAAATCTGATTATTTAGTGAAAGATTCAACAGTCTTGTTATTTAGTCATAATTTTTGGTTAATAATTCAACTGTCTTGTTAACTGTCTTTTTGAGTTAAAAATCAAAGTTTTTTACCATAAAATTAAATTTTTGTTAAAAAATCATATTTTCAGCGCGTCATCCCCACTCCTGGCCACTGCTCGAACGCTCGTTTGGGTTTGCTTTCCGAGCCTTCAAGTACGATATTTTTTCCTTGAAAATTTAACTCTTTTTAATAGAAAATTGGTGTTTTTTGGTTTAATTTAACTGTTTTTTATTTAAAATAAAAATATTTTTTTATTGAAAAGTGAACTAATTGGTCGAAGGTTAAACCACATTGTTTAAAATGGTATTTTTTGTTGTTAAAGATTCATCGTTTTAGTTGACAAATTTAACTACTTGGGTAAATCTAACTTTTCTATTTTAGGGTAAACACTATTTTCTTTTAGTTTAAAATTCGTCTTTTTTATAGAAAATTAATCTTCTTGGTTTAAAATTTTATCTTTTTTGGTTAAAAATGCAACTTTTTGTGAGTAATCTTCTTTTTAAAGTTAACTCAGCTCGAAAGTTTTATTCTAATTTTTTGTTTATTTTTTGAAATACCAACTATTACATTTTTCGTTCAAAATTAATATTTTTGTAGAAAATTTAACTTTTCGGGTTTAGACGTTAACTGTTGTAAATAAAAGTGTTTTTGGTTAATAAAAGTTTATTGTTTTTTTTCTTGTAAAATCCACCATGTTGTTGCTCTGCTATTTTGTTGAAACCTAAATTAATTTGTTGCAAATTCAACTGTTTGGTTTAAAATTCATCCCTTTAAAATTCAACGTCATATTTTTATGGTAGAAAAGTAATCTTTATTTTTCGTTGAAATAAATAAGTTGAAAACTTTAAAATGCTAGTCTGAAATTTGTTTTTGTTCCGTATATCAAAGAATCTATGTTAGAAATTGTCCATGATTAAAATGCGGGTCTTTGAGGTGAGGAAAATTGATGAGGAAAAAATCAGGGAAAAGTCAGGAAATTTTGAAAATTAAGTTTTTCAGTCACACTGGTTATACTATTATTTGTCGTTTCAGCCGGCACTGTTCATCACAATGGAATTTTTCTCCCTGAAATTTGTTAAATTTGCGAAATGTCCCATTTTTATGACCCGCATTTGGCTGCAATTTAAGTTGTGCAATTAGATACACGAAGGAAGATTCTCAGTGGGAACCTTTAATTCTCCAGGTTGTGCACGTTTTTATCATAGGGCTTAGTGAACGATGCGTGACAGTATCTCCGCTAGCAAACCTAACGCGTATGTCTATGAGCGTGCAGCGCTCTCCGACTTCCGGCATTGCTTTAGTAATTATAACACGGAGAACTCTCGAGTGCACGAAAGTCGAGACCTCGACACCCAGGCTAGATACTATTAGGCGAAATGCTGCGATAAATATATTATTTACCAATTCAATCCTAATTAACATCTCACGAATATAAAAATGGCCACACGATCTCTGCAATTGAAATCAGAAGAATTAAAATAAATTCGGAAGAACCAAAATAGTTGACCAAAATTAAATTCAAAGTGGCTTCTAAAAATGTCCATGGGCTCATATCGATGCCTCAGGCTTATTAGGAGTGATCGAAAAAAAACTATCAAATTGTATCAATTGAAAACTCCTTAGCAACGAAAAACTTTCATTTAGGTTCCTTATAACGTGTATAGAATTTAAAATAAATCGATTAAATTAATTCAGATTTTTTATTTTATTTTATATGCGAGAAAATAAATTTTGTATGGAGACCTGGAAATGGAAAAAAATCTAGAAGCTCTAAAAATCATCAATATTGTTCTTTTTAGCTTAGTAAAACTTCCTTATGTTTACAATATAGTTCCCAATAAATTGAGAAGATCAGATCGTTATATTTGATGAGTTGCTGAACTCGCTGTTGCAACTCGTCATTTTAAACGATCCTTTACCAATTTTTAATTAGGTTAGTGGTTTTCGTCGGAAAATAATATACAAAAATTTCAAAGAAGATTCATAAATTTTACCAGTTTTAGGTTATGTCAGCATCAGTTGAAATGAACTCAAATCTTAGGAATTCAAATTAATTTGAAAGAATCAGAATTAAATAAAGAAAATTTTAAGATATTTTGAAAGACTTTAAAATAATTCAGAATCCGATGTACACTTCAATTCAGTTGTGGCTAACCCTTTGCGGTTTTTTTTTATAAAATAAGATACTAATGCAAAAATGAAAAATATGGCGAAAAATAAAAGTTAGTAATGGATTATTATCTATCCACCCCCTAGAATCCGGTATGTGAATTAACTGGTAGGATCAGAGGCAGAATGCTCGTAACATACAAAATACCGAAATCATGGTCGTTTCATCTTCTCTCGCTGTACGTCAAGGGGAAGTCAAAGGTAGCGATCTCCTCACAAACGGAACACCGGGAAATATTGTTTCTCATTATGGCCAAGAACCCTGTAGGATTTTGACTACCACTCGGATAGAATGCTACAGAGCAACAGCTCTCGTGGTAGAAACTGGTTTTCTAACCCTTACTTGGTATCGCGTCACGTCTCATAAATAATAAATACTGTGGGTGTAATACCGCCTTTATGGCCGAAGATGTAGAGAAAAATTGTGGATTCTCCTAATCTCGAACGGATATCTAATTCTTTTACTCTTATCCTTTTCTATTTGATTTTTGAATTTTCAAAACCAATTTGTTGAAATTAGCCTGATTCTAAGGATTTTTTCTTTTACTTTTATTCGCTCATATAATTGATTCTAAGTGATCATACCACTATATATAGCTTAAGACAAAAACGAACACATAGGGCTTGATTATTGGTAAGGACATAATAATTCATGGAAATTAATTGAAAATAATCGCAATTACATTCCATTTTGCTTCTCTACGACGGGGTTCGAACCCACGGGAGCACGCTACCATTTAAGCCACTCTCTTATATAATTCATATTTATTTTCTCAATCTTTTTAAATTTTATTACATCAGTTAATCAGTTGGTAGAGAAAATATCAGAATAAATAGTTATAATGTTAGGACAATTTTGTGGAAGGACACTTTGCTGCTAAAGTTACAATTTCGAAACTTATATACATTCCATTAGAATATTTAGCTGAAGTGTATAATCGCAAAGTTTTTAACTTATTTTTTTTAAACTTTTATTACTATATAGTTTTATTACTATAGTATTTTTAACTTGCGCTTTCGTCCATTCATTTCTTTACAAATAATATATATAAAGTAGATCGTCAAATAATTTTCAGAAAGTTTAACTTATTTTACCCCAAGGAAAAGTGAAAGCAAAAACACTTCAGGTCGAAATTTTAAAATAAATTTTTTAAAGTTTTTTTATCTCTTATTTTCTCTTTTTCGATATGAGTTTGTCTTTGTCATAAGAGGATCATGGTGCGTAAAGTCAACAGCTCTTGGTCGCTTGCTCGCGCGCGTGAGAAATTAAATATGTAAAATCGCACGAGCGCGACTCGCTAAATATTCAACACAGATTTATTATACGAAAACACGATACAGCAACGTTCCTACGTACACATTGGCTTACCTGTGCCTGGCGAGGGGGTTACTGGACGTTTTAATTAGAATTCGGATAAAGCGCGTTCCATACAAGCGGTTTCGTCGGCTGCCGCGAATATCGCGTCCCTCGACTGTACAATATATTTCACGTCCACGCGTTAAGGTCAAGATCCGCTGAACCCTGACGGAGATAAGCGATGCCTCCCTCCGCGAATTTCGTCAAGAGTAGCTCTTCTGCCTTTCAGATTCAGGATGCCATACGATTCGCACCTACCTTCTATATTGCATGCACGCCTTTGGCTACGGACAGCTCCATTAACGTTCACCGCGGGTATCCTAAACTTCTTCCAATCTAGTGGGCAGCTCGAAACATACCTCCAACCTCACCTCGCAGACAGCAGCCGATGGAAGGTTACTGAAAGGATCTCACGAGAAGACTCGCGTGCTATATAACTCGCTGCTGTGTAAAAGCCACCTTTGTGGGTATTTCTAGTACCTTGTTCCTGTAAATGTGTAATCGAGGGTTATATATACTTCGAGGCCCCGCCGAGATGCTCTGATGCCCGGATGGATGGAGCATTCGTGAGCTCGTTATCGAAATCCCTCGAGCGAGTCCGACAGAAGCAGCAACTCGATTCTCACCTTTACTGGTACTTCCTGGGGCGATGTCTTTCGTTTAAGGGCCAGTCAGTAAAGTGCCTTTAATTTGTACCTGTTATTCAAAAAACAAAATTACTATTTGTTTAGAAAAAACGCACCAAGTCAAATAAATCGTTATTGTCATCTTTAAAAATCATCAAGTTTTATAAAGGAATAAATTCCGCGGTGAGCTTTTTTAAATGTAAAAAGGAAGCGAAAGAAGGCTATTTCTATGAAGGGAAATAAGTGAAAGATAAGGATTTTATACGAGCCTTTCACTTAACCCAATGTGCGAGAACAAAGAAACGTGGATCTCGGTAGCCGAAAATCGTGTTAGTTCTCTCCCATGGAAGCAATCTGTCGCGCCAACAAACTTCCTTGCGGATAAAATATGCGACGAGAACGTTCCTTACTCGCAGCAAGAAAATCTCGACTTCCCTCAGAACCCTTTCCCGGCAAAACATTCCCTCAAAAATTATCATTCCGCGCCGCCGACGTCGCTTTGATACCCACCGGAAGTGTCGAGAGTGGCTTTAAAGTCAACGCTGGGATCTCGAACGATCATCCGCCTCCGGTGATATTTTTTGGTTAAATTTTTCTGCCACTAGGATGTTTAATGTATAAGGCTGCTTGTTTCCCCTGTTAAAATGATAAACACTACAAACAAATTAATATATGAGACATTATGTAAAATCGATTAAGGTCATAACTTTGTTGGGGTTAAAATAGAGAAGTTTTTTCAAGTAAGACTCAGTGGAAGGATGTAGGAAGGTCGCTAGAGCTCTGATATTCGAGCACTGACATTTTCAACCCGGGGTTGACGCAGGCAACCCTTTGGCGTTCGCACGTTCAATCACTCCATTGTCTCGACGGCGCTCGTTTTATGCCCGCGTCAACGCTTCATTATGGGGCCCACGGTCCGGTCGACTTGCTTCTATAGCCCCACGTGCTCGCCACATTGTCTATTTCAAGAATAAATTACGCGCCCACACGCACACTGTTGTACAATATATATATATATATATATATATATATATATATATATATATATATATATATCAACCGTACCCCTAGATATCAAATTCATCACTTGACCCACAATTTTTAACACATTTTTGAAATACAACATAGGGAAAACTAGGATGAGGTGGATAGAAAAACTTTTGAAGTCATAAAATGGATAAATGATGAACAAGTGGAAAAAGTATAATATACCAGGTTAAAGTTAAAACATTGATTTAAAACGCATAGCAATGTATTACATAAATTATATTAGCCATTTACCCTCGATTTTATATTTTTTGACGCGTTGCAATTTTATTCAGATGCTGCTCTACTGGTACTAAGTGAATATTCGCGTTTTAAGCTATTCCGTCTAGTTCTCGAAGAACATTGAGTTTAAGTTTATGAAAAAATATTCCAAAACTGTTACTCAGAAACATTTTTTCATTCATATAGTGATTATTTTTTAAAATATTATAAAAATTATATGATCAAATTTTATCACATTTAACCTGCAATTATGCCACTCATTGCTGCCAACTTTCACAGACCAAAAACTGCGAGTTATCTATTTGATCCTGTAGATAAAACGTATTAACTTGCGTATTTATTTTAAAGGTAATACCCGATCCTAACTTTTTAAAGATTTATTCACCTCTTATCAAATGATATTTCATATAAAAGCACGTAAAATATATTTTCGATAAAAAATAAGAGAATTAATTATCAGAAACTTTTGAAGCCAATTAAGAGTTTCAAGAATCGAAGGAACCTGTAAAAGAGTGGTGAACGCAATTTAATTCCTCAAAAAATGACAATCGGTCAGCGGATTAAATTTTCATCGTCATTTCAAAAACAAATTTTTCCAGTTTTGAACTAAAAAATAGCCAGCAAGTGGTCAGAAGGTTACTTATAAAATTTGTTGTTAATACTGCTACTCATAAAAAAGTACTACAAAACTTTTGCTTTGAAATTCAGTCACTTTTTACCTTTATTCAGATCGTACTCGTATTCACGTCTTGCTGAGTTTCCGTCCTTTAAATTATTAATTCACAACAATAAAATACAAAATAATATAAGTTATTTATAACCTTTACAAAACTAGGGTGATTATAGCCAATCGAATTTTAAAAGGTTGGTCACTAAAAAGTCCCGATATAAAAAATATTAGCAGAAGCGTAAAACTATCCATTAGCGTCCTCTAAACGGTTATAATGTTCAATGAAGGGTTTCCAGGTGGGTATTATTTAATTAACGAATTCGTTTTGTCTATCAATTCTATCGCAGTTTAAATTACGAGTGCCGAGGGTCGATGGGTATACTTTGGCAGGATCACGGAGTGGATATGTGGCCGGCCAATTAATTACGACATAAAGTCGCGCGCGCACCCGATTAATTACGAGCCGGCGTTCGGCGGGCACATAATTGACATTGTTGCCGCATTGTTACCAGCGGCCACTGAATTTATCAATAGATTCCTCTTGGTGGCAGCGCACCAACCCGCGCATTCCCCTCGTTCGATGTTCATAGTTTCGCGAGATGGATGCAATGTCCTTGCTGTACTTTGTACACACCGCCTCTATACAGAAACCGATAACTGGTCATTATTTCAAGCAGGTCGTCGTTCAACTGCTCCAGCAAGTTTTGGTTCCAGCAAAGCTAAACCCCTCCACTGCATTGCTTGTTTATTCCCTAAGTTTATGTCGTAAAATTAAAGTGTCGTTTCTGAAAATTTTAAATAAAATTAAGTAGTTTACACAGAAAGTTGATGCACATACGCTCAAATAGAAGAATTTTGTTTGTGAAGAAAAAACCAAATAAAATTTAAATATTAGCTGAAATTACAACGTGCTTGGGTAATATTTTCCACTACGGCAGATATAGAAAAAAATTCACATATTTTGCCAGCACTGATTTTATGGGAAATTGGATTGTCTTTGAGAATTTGGAGCTATGTAAATGACGGAATATTTGAATTTCTATGACATTGCCGCTTATGTGGACCAGAATTAAATAGAGCGAAGGAGGCAACGTGGCTCAGGCGCCTGGGGGCATTCTTGGATATTTTGTCATTTCTATAGTCAAACATCAATGTATTCATGCAACAAGGTCATCTTGTGTAACGAAATTACATAAAAAGGCCTAATTAAGTAAGGTGAGATAGTGCTTCACATATTATAATATTTACATATATATTTGAAGTTCTTTAAATTCTGCTATTTTTGAAATGATTCATGCAGTACCAAATTTTGCTAATACATTTCGGATAGCACATTTTCTTGTCTATTGCACTTTTACAATAATTTAGGCCATCTTCGAAGCAAATCGGACAAATTTTAGCCTATTAAAGTATACAACTGTCTGTAATTTTTCCAAACATTGAAATTTACAGCAAATTATTAGCATTCAAATCATCAGATAAAAGACTAACGTTATACATCACTGTGATACATCACTTGATTCGATCCACTCACAAAAAAGATGCTTTTCAGAAAAGCCATTTAGTTGACTGTATTTAGCTAATTAAAAGAAAATTTTGGTAAAGATAGCAACATTTACTTTAAGTCGACTAAGCGCGTTTGCTTTCATCAACCAAAGTTTTTGTGTTCTTGATTTTACCAAATGATTTCTCGATTTCAAACAATGTTTTGGTTAAATCTGCCAAAATTTAATAGCAAAAGACTTTTGCTGTATAAAACAAATTTTTTGGTCCATATGCTAAACATAAAATATGCTTGAAATATGAAAAATTATTTTGTAAATTTAACTGAATATTTTTATACTGTATATCAAAAAAGGTTTTAAATAAAATGGTTGTACCGCACAGTGTAAATGAATACGGTTCCGGGTCGACCGCGCACATGGTATATCGGATATCACAATATTGTGAGGAAGCGCCTTCTCGCGACATAATGGAGCACGGGCACCGATAATTATCATAACAACGCGAGTATTTAGAACCGTGTCCTATCGGTGGTACGCATCGAGCGACACCTATTTACCGGACCTAGGTGTTGTATGTACAAGCACCCCGCTTAGGGGTAACATTGTCATGTTAATGGTGACAATGCCAATCCCATTACGAACTGTAGGGTTACTTGTCGGTTCCACAGTACGTCTATTCTTCCTGGTGCTCTTTGTAGCAGGTAAGGTCAACTTTTTCTTTCATCCTCTAGCAGAGGAGGACGTCACTCGTTCATTCGTCGGCAAATCTCGAACCATCACTACAGATCTGTTCTCTCTCACTTTCGCTTTCTTAAATCTCCATCTTCTTCACTCTATCTTTCTTCTTTCCTATCTTTTTTATCTTTTATATTTCTGTCCTATTTTGTCACCTTTCTGTTTCTCATAATATTGCGGACCGGTTTCATGCCTGAGGCTAAATGTCAACAACGGCATAACGGCCCAGTTAGAGGATTACCCCGTCCTCGGGGGTAGCGCCAGACAAAAGGTCGTGAACTTTTTACGTGTCATAATCCGTCGGAGAGGAGGGTTCCTCGCTTTCAGGTCGAGCCTATCCTCAATTCGCTCCTGCAATTCACTGGCGCATCGCGATCTTCCTCAATCAATACCTGCCGCGGTTCAATTTTGCAATATAATATGAAAACTGCATTTCAGCTTCCTTGAATGACAGCCTGAAGTCTCGTAATTTCTTGCAATGAAAGGGAGATTTAATTAGGCAGTTGTCTTGGGGTTATACGATAATTCGATTTTAGAGCAAATAAAGCTCTTTCATTTCGGTCACCCTTGTTCTCGGACAACCCTCTCTACGAGAAAGCACATCCGCATCCTGTAAATCCGTCTACGCATCGCATACCTCTCGCCTTGAGTAGCATGTTCACGTCGAAGTTTGAGGCGCCAATCCGGACATCAAAATCATAATTAGCCCTGAAACAACACTTTTACTATCGTAAGCTTCTCTGCAATATAAGCTTGAGTAAATTGCAACCCTAAATCGAGTTATGGATGTCGGGTGGAAGACGTAAAATATTAAAATTAAAAGAATTTTAGTATACGTACTGTGGCGAAGTGCTTGATGAAGTCGTGGTCTTCAATTTTTCGTTTTCTTAATAGCCCACCTTACTCGGGACGGGATAATTAATACGCTTATTTAAAAGCACTCGGCGATCTCACGATTCATTTCCTCCCGGCTACGACCACGAATTGCGTTTTAACACCTTCGTCGAGCCATCTATTTCCTGTCCTTTTAATTCACACAATCTTAGGATATGTCAACAAAATCCTGCAATAATAACTCCTCCCTAATTGACCAAGCTTTTTAGTATGACATCGATCGTGCAAGTGATTCGGATCTCAATTATGTGAGAAATTAGGTTGACCAACCTCGGATATGTCAGTCAAATGACAAGACTGCTAGGACACTATTAAAATTAGAGTTTAGTGATCCTGCTCACCAAAAAACGCAGAAAAACTTTAATAAACTTCTTACATTAAGATTATGGTCTTCCTGTTACTATCCTGCCACTGGCTTCTTCTTCTCTTTGGATACTTTTTGTCTCTCTAAAGTGTGATAATCACCTCGTGAAGATGCGAAATAAATTTGGCCAACTGCTGCTTTCGATAAACATTCAAATAATCACGAGTAATTGATATTAGATGATTATTGTAACGCAATTTTACCGCTTTTTAGTCAATATTTAACTAATGTTTGTATTCATCTTAAAAATTAATTTTTCAAAGCAATAGAATTTCACAATGTCAAATAACTAGAAGATTGATTTACATCCACAACTTCAACTCGATGATGAACTTTGTACTTGAAAACCGGTCACAAAAATCTGATTCATGTTGGATCGAGTTTCTGAAGCCTATCGCAAAAAAAAAAATAAAGCGAACTACTTATAAGCTTAATGGCAGTTGGGTCGTGACCTAACCCAATCAAAATCGGCAACCAGGTCGTGTCGGAATCAGACCGGAATGCCTGAGTCGGACGAATCTGATACTTCGAACCGAAAATAATCGGCGGATTCTCGGGGACGAATGAATGTTAGGTCGAGACGATGGGATGAGGAAGAGGACCAGGAATGACGAGAGGGCGTGAGGGAGAAGCGAATTCTTTCATGCCCTTCGGAAATGTCATATAGCTGTCTAGATTCGCGGAGGCAATATTTCACGCCGGGAGGTCTGTCTGTCCGTTAGTCGGTCCGTCTGCATGTTCACTCTCTCTTTCTATCTCTCTCGCTCTCCGACACTTTTGAAGGAGTTTTTACGGAGTCTCTCGATCTTTAATCACAGCTCGACCTTCCATTGTCAGTGACGTCACCTCCCACTCGGAAGGGTGCTCTCGGGGGTGCTTTGTGTCGGTCGCTGATCCCTCTCTGCGTCATTTGTCTCCGCGGACGCCTTATTTGTACGCGCTCTCACACGAACACGTATGTAACTTCGTATTCGTCTGGGGGTGGGCAAGCAGGATTACAAGTTACATGGGTTAAAAGTTGAGTCAGCCTACGAAAATTGCTTTTTCCTGTTGCGGATTTAGAACCGTAGAGGGAAAAGGGAAGACTGAAATTACTTTTTTGTAAATATTGAATTTTTTTTAAGAAAATAGTTGGGAAAATCTTCAAGAATTTAATTATGGAAGAAAGCTGTACAAGAATAGAACTTTTGCGAAGGAAGCAGAATCGAGAATGTTTCTCAGAGGACCGGTCGAAGTCGACCCTCATTGGAGAACCTTTTTTGTTGCAAAACTTACGCTGAACGAGCAAATCTGTTCGCTTATCAAGGGGATTGCCACTCGAGGTACATTGCCTGAGATTATCGTGTCGATGTAAAGCAAGTTCGAGTTCGATATGTGTGTTCCTCTCAGCAACTTGTAATCTCGTACTTATCTTCGGCAACGTAAAATTCGACTCGATCGACATTCTTGTTCCGACCGGCAGATCAGTCGCAGATCGAAGTATCGGGAAAGAAATCATTACCATTAAAATCAGAAGAAACATGTGGACATTAAATAACACCGACAATATTCTTATACCGGTTCCAATTTTTATAAAACGTGTCACACAAGTCTCATATTTCTAATTTTATTAATTACGAATATAATTTCAGGTTCTGGCAAGAACTGTATTGATGACCATGGTATTATTGGACCTGTTTTATAGATATTCAGTGTATGTATTTGGTTTAGCTGAGTTCAAGTTGACATTGACTCAAAAGAACTCAAGCTGGCTCATAAACTCAAAATTTGTAAGTTAATAAAATTTATAAGTAAGCTTAACCAAGTATTAGATGGTTCATGAACTAAGCTCACTTATATTTGCGAGCCGTCTTAAAAATCAGAAAGATTTTCAATAAGTTAATAGAAAGAGTTTATAATTCTACTTATATTACCAGCAACGTAGAGTTAATCTGAGTCTTTAAGCTGAGCTTGTATATTTGTAATAACTTTGTCCTGGGTTCGAGTTTCAACATAAACTAGGAAATTGGAATGCGAAAGCGCAAATTGTCGCTTCACCTTTATGGAAATTTGAAAGTCTTATACAACAATTTACTATAGTCATTTACAGGTTGTTGATATGAAAGAGCTATAAATAGTAGAAATAGATGGTATCCGTACAAAATCTACCTCGCGTTTATTTTCACAGATAAATAATAATTTCAGATCATTTTTAAATGTAAATTTTGTAACCTTCAGGCATTTAAAGAAAAACTCCCAAGCGATCTGTTACGATAAAAAAAAGAAAAGACAGTTGTGCATCACTAAAATAGATGGTTCTCCATAAAATTTTAATCCAATTCAGTTTGCTTAATGATAAAAAGAGATATTTCGGATTCCAATTGGGTACAAAAACTACTAATTTCGTCGACGATTCGTGAACATTGCAGTTTACTTCTTCAGGGCTGACCTGAAAATGTCGGCAAAATTCATAGTTTTTGTACATGATTGGTATCCGAAATATATCTTTTTATCAAAATAAATCATCGTGAAAGAATTAAATCTATAATTCAGTTTGCTTAAGCTCGATCATGTCCCATGTATGAATCCACAAATAATAATAATAATGAAGCATTTTTCAAAGGACTTATCTTTTCAGGATAAGTTCACACGAAGTAAAATTTCCATATTTGAACTATTAATTTCAAAATAAAATGCTGCATAGTCTTCAATGAGGAAATGATTCAAATCGCAGTGCGCCTCTATAAAGGTGTCACTGGACACAAAGAACTGTCATGCTTTGCGCCATCGATGATATATCGAATAACTCGTTATCGGTTGTAGACGAACTAAAAATCAAAAGGATGATTCCGTCCTGAGAATCGCTCGATAGGACGAACGATGATGAGCGTTAACGTCACTTTGCGCAATGGGGGGCGTCATTTTTAACGATCCAGGTTGGGTCAGTTTGCTCTTTCTTTCGAGAAAGACAGAGATTGCTGAACGAGAGGGACAAGGGGAGCCACCGATTATTAAGTACAAGGAGACAGATCTCAGCTCGTCAGGTTCTCAAAGAGGACTCGAGTGTGTGTGTATGCACCACACGTGCTGGAAAAGGAGCACAAAACCAGCGAGTTAAGATTGGTTAATTTATGGTGGTGCCCAGTCAACAAGGCGCCATGGCATTTAGCGGTTAACGCATTCAGAAAGAGGTCGCTCGTCATGATAAGGGGGAATGTGACGGGGGAGTGAGGGAGGGCAAGGAGACGCCACTCAGCGGAATTATTTGAATTGATGCGATGAATTGAAGCTGACGACATCTGAGAGCCAATCCAGCGTTTTGTTTATTGGTCGCGCGTTGGCGGATTCCTTGCGGTCTAGTTTAATTGAGCCTTATCAATTACGATTGAAACAAATACATGTAACACATTTGGATTTATACACAAGTCCCGAAGCACGCACCAACAATGGATTTCATTTCTGATTATTTGGAACCTATGATCCACGGCACTAGTTTCACAAAACTGCACAACATGTAGATCTTTTTCTAATTCTGACTTAAACCCCGACAATTTTGCAATTCTTTACTTAATAACTACGTTTCTAATCTCGTTATCAAATTGCAAAACAAGATCTAGGATGTTTCAGTCTTTAAAGATGTAATTGTGAAACAAATGAAAAAGTTATACTACAAACGTGCCACGCTGTCACATACATACATACATACAAACATACATACATACATACAAGAAGTAAGTACGAAACGAGGCACGCAGGGAAATGCAAATTGCATTATTTCCATACCAACACGTAATGGGCCATTACGCGCACGTGGCTACCACAAAGGAATCCGCCTCTCTTGAACGTATGTACATGAAAGCTTGCGTTAGAAGACGCAGCGCGTGCCCGACATTATAAGTACATTGCGCCAATGATATGTCGTTTCTATCTGGCACCGCCAACGAAATCCACCCTCCCGGATGACTTACTTGTCGATATTGACGCTCCGCGATTTTTCACGGGCGAACTTTGCTCCCAACACGTGCATACCCAAATAGCTTCTGTACACGGATTTTCCTTTCAGAGAGGCTGATATTAGTTATGAAGAAGGAACGATAATAGTGAATTGTTCTTTTATTTAACTCAATGTCGGAATTTTTCATTTGATACTTAGTGATATTTTATTAATAAGAATTGTGTTGCTATATACTTTCTGGAACGAAATTAAAGAAACCAATGTCGCAGATCAGGCAATTTAATTCATTTAGAACCATCAATTAAGCGAATCAAAAGGTCGAGAAATCCACATATACAGTTTTATACACAGGCACACAAATCTTGTCGAATCAGACTCATACTTAGTATGCGGGTCATCCACATAGAGGGTTCCTAACTCAGAAACGACATGAAAATGGAGGACAAGTGTGTTGTAAGACGCATTCGACGACAAACAGTGCCTATGTATCTTATCATCTTCCTCTCGCAGATTTAACTCGACATATGACAATTTATAATTAAAGCACGTAGTTCTCTTCAAAGAGTTTTTGTTACTGCACATTATATAACAGCGATGAAAATATAAAAACTACTACAAGTAAAGACAATGTAAGAACTATAAAATAAATTTATTACAATTATTTGCATATAACTCATTATTATTTAGCCAAAGTGCGCGAGAAAACTATAAAAATCGCGGAAAAAGTGGCAAAAAATTTCGCTATGAGCAAAAGCCTTCAGATTAGTCTGACACCTGCATGATAGTGCCTATTTGGCATGCATTCCAGCGAGACTTTCATTGACTGCGTGTCTGGTGCCTCAGGCGTCTTGTGGCGAACCTCACGAGGGGATAAAATACCCCATCATCGTCTCCTCGAGTAAGAAACGCAAAGCCGCATCAACGTTTAATTTCTCCCCTTATCCGGTCACCCTCTCGCATTCTGCATTCTGATTGCTTGCACGAACTCTTTTCCTCATCCTTTGACTTCTCGGCGAAATAATTAACGCGTTGATAAAATGTCAGTCCTCTTTTATAAGTAATTTGCTCAATCAGCTATGATCTTCTTTCTTACTCTATCTGATGTTTTATAATTAAACAATATGATAACATTAATTAAGATAATAACGTAATTTATTATTTTCTGATTTCAGATGCATGTGGTCTATCGGACGTGGCGCATATCGAATCCCTTCAGGAAAAGTCACAATGTGCTCTGGAGGAGTACTGTCGAACGCAATATCCAAATCAGCCAACGAGGTTTGGAAAACTCCTCCTGCGATTACCTTCTCTAAGAACAGTCTCATCCCAAGTAATCGAGCAACTTTTCTTCGTGAGGTTGGTGGGCAAGACTCCAATTGAGACTCTCATAAGGGACATGCTTCTTAGTGGGAGCAGCTTCAATTGGCCTTACATGTCTACAATGTGACACTCTGTCTGGAGGCAGCTAGCTTCCGCATAATATCTTTGTACCTTGGTGCACGGTTCAGCTATATTTGGTAGCGAAATCGGTGAATCCCACGAGATTTGAGCCTGTGATCATGAATACTTCATAAGAGCCCTGGAGGGACCTTCGCGCACCACGGAATTAACGAATCCGGTCGAGGCGATCGACCCCTCGCTTTTCTAGATCAATAAGGCGATCGGAAAACGCTAACGAGAAACATGTCATTATCGATTCGAGCAGTTCAACTATTTCGAATCCGGATTTAATGGCGAGGCTGAGTTTCAATCGGCGGAACTGCTGTGAATTCAAAGCCTTGGCTTTGGTCGTGAGAGGCTTTGCTAGAAGGATTTTAATTGCATTATGAAATGAATTTGTCATCATATTTTATTCATCTAAATTGTTGTCACTAGCCGTGTCACTTTTCACCACAGATTGGATTATGGTTACTTCACTTGTATGCTCGAATTACAGGGGGAGGTGTCATGTCTTGTGACTGTGATAAAGGTTTTGAATTCATATCAACGTGTTTTTATAGTCTGAATCATACCACCTGAATCGAAACTAAAAATACGAAAGCACTGTCATTAAGTAAATTCGGTGGAAGATGGGTAGGTACCGTTTTGCTCGAAGAAGGCACTGCAAGTGGGCGGAGATACGTCATAGAAGAGTGCGAGATAATAAAGTCGTCGCTTCTTCAGAATAAGGGGCGCCAAGTGGTCCGACAGCTTGAAGGAACATCGCTGGACGTAAAACTTGGAACTCGTAGCAAACTAGCCGGGCAACAGGAGTGAGAAAGAGAGAGCGTGATCAAGGTGCGAAGAAATCATAAATTAGCATTTATAATCAGAAGAGACCTCCCTCGATCATCCACTATCTTCAATCGATGCACGCGTCAACCGTTCATCAAACACTCACAAACTCTTAGTCACCCAAACTGCTTCAAAAAGATTTTTCATCTTAATTTATTTGGAATATCACATTTTTATTCTCTCTTTTTCTCACTCCTAACTTAGTTTTTATAAATTAAAGTCTACAGTGAAAAATTGCTGCAAAGTGCAATAAAGTTTCTGATTGAAGCTATTTATTTCGATTGAAAATTTTGATATAGTTTTCATATTTTTACGAATGTTACGTTAATATCTGCTTGTTCCTAGTAGCTACGAAGTGTATAGAGATGCAAAAAGCGTAGATGCAAAAAACGTGCAAAATACTCAACACTTATTGTGGATGCGGCCAGTGTTTACTTCGAGTTACCTGTTGCTTCGTATGTTTTGTATTATTTGTATGAAATAGGAAGCGAACATTTTTTTCCGGTGAGAGTCGCTCTTATTGCAATATGATAAAAGTTTTGTGTCATTAGGTTTTCTCAAATCAAATGTTGAGATTCGTATAGGTACTATTCTTTGAAAGAAAATTATGTGACGCTGTGAATTTACGAAGCGGTTATTTTTATATTATTTATTTTTTAAATTTCTACGAAATATTGATCCTTCGTGAAGTAAACCTGCGAAAAATAACTCTCGTTCGTAGTCTTCATTTGTATGCACACATTCTTTGTGATGCGTATCATTTAAAGAGAACATTGATAAGCGAATAATCCAAGTGCGACACGATTACTTATATATTTGAGTTATTATATTTTACTGTTTTAAAATGTTTGTTGACCGTAGGCTGCATCAGCCTTGGGTTTGACTTTGATTTAGGTGTAATTCGACGAAGGTCGTCGTGACTCGTCGCTAAAAGAAATTTATTATACAAATAGTAAAAAAAACTCTGACATAATCGTTACGAGTTGTTTAAGATATAATATGTGCTGTGAGGCAAAAAACTGTATGGTAATTTTCAACCGGATTTAGCTCAAACTTTCGGAAAAAGTTAATGAATGAATTCTTATAATGGGCAGCAAAACGTAGACGACAATATTTCCGAACCCCGTCAAATGTTATTCCATATAGTGTAGCAAAGATCTTGTAATAAATAATGTCTTTGAGTTACTTAAGAACGACAGTACAGCGAACAGCCCTTGATAACTTAAAAATCTTAATGGTCAAAAATATCAAACTGACGTATCAGTGCCATCTCGACTTTCTCAAAAAGGCCAATAAAGTCATTCATAGTTAGGATAATAGCGCTAATAATCTGTTTCTTCTTAATGTCACAAATCTTTCTAGCTGCCTCTGCAATCTTAGCTCGATTGTGAACATATATATGTGTATATATATATATATATATATATATATATATATATATATATATATATATATATATATATATATATATATATGTATGTATGTATGTATGTATGTATATACATAAAGAAATAGATACATATCATTTATACATATAGCAAGTGAAACATACACTTGTTTTTGTTATTTGCATTTTAATAATCTGTGTCTTTCCTACGGAATTTTTAAAAATACTTAAGATTCATGAGATTAGTTTTTTGCAATAGAGAGAAACTAAAATTTATTATGAAACAAGTCTAAGATGTCAATTTTTGGACAAAATATTTAAACCAAGTAAAAAATTCGAAAAAGGATATGATTTAGAGGTCCTGTATTCAATTTTCGCGTTTTTATAATATTTTTAAATAATTTTTACGTTACGAATATCTTATAAGTGTATGTCAAATTTAGCACTCCGACTCCAGAACGGGACATAACTCGGTAAAGTTGGAGGGAGGTTGGCCCCTGGCAACTAAAAATCGAAATTGGAAATGTTCATTTGTTAAAAACGCATTCTTATAGGAAATTAGGTAGCGCATATTTTTTCCTCTAGCACAAATGTTTAATATGTTATAGTTTTCGAGATAACCATGATAATGATGTTTTTTTTCTGAAGAAGATTTGTAATTAATTTTTGTAGATGTGACGATGACACCTACAGTTTTTGGAATTTTCTAATGAAATTTCGAGACAATACTCTCCAAAGTATCCTTAGAACAATTATATAAGCAAAAGGTGTATATAATTATTTATAACAAAATTAAAAATTGTTTTCTAGACCATTCCGAATTCAGTTCCTTATAATCTTCAATCACTTCGTTTATCGAGCGAAGTTTGAGCAAATATAAACTTTCTGTAGAGAAGTGGTTCAGAAAACTATAAGGTAGTTTTCTGTGAAAACCTTTTTTCAAAAAACTGAATAGGTAAATAATTACGAGTTTAAACTTGGAGGGCGCGATTCGTAACAATCCATATGTATTAGATGCAGGAAACCACTCGAAGTACAGCTAGCGAATGAATAAAAATATAAACAAAGAAATACCTAGAGTTATATTATATGACCTTTAAATGTCGTTATTATTATTAAAATAATGTTGAACAAATTTAATAAATCATACCTTTTTTGTATTCGAAAATCTTATTCTCTCAAATGTCACCTCATTTTATAATTAAGTATATCAATCTTAAGAATGGTAGTCGACTATTTCGCCAGCTGCTTTGAAAACTGGAACTAGAAAGAGTAGGTACAATTTTAAATATGTATTTTATTTTCCGCATAAAATTCTTTTTATGATTGCTTTTTGAAGTTTAAAATAATAATTAAATACTAAAAACAAATCTTTATCTAAAAAAACTTTTTATAGATAAAATCCTTTATATTGAAAAAACACATTTTTGTCTAGTGTTTAAAACAAAACAATTATTTCATTAGAGAAATATGATTTCAAACGTAACTTTTATATCAGGTTCATAAATAGTGGATGCATCATGTAATTAATAAAAATTTACTTTAAGCACATTTTTGCTTCAAAAGTAATTTCACTTAAGTTAAATTATCTGTAAAAAAAATCACTTCATTCAGTACAATCATTGTTTTTTTTTTTTTTTAGAAAAATATGTTTGTCAAAAAGTATGTTTTTTACTCTATAAGATGTAAATTTTATACAAAACGCTTTTTTACCGATAAAGAATTATTTTGAGCATCCAATAAATACTTTAAACTCTTTAGAAAATCGTTAAGACTTTTATGAAAAAATTAAAAATCCTTTTTGTAAATCTTGGCTATTTTTTCTAGTTCGGATTTTTCTCACCAGGTAGCTTATCATAGTTTAACCATTTTTAATACAAATATTTTAAAGGTACTCTATATTTAAGGTAGTTGTACAAAAACATATAATTTTTCCTGTGATTTCAAACAAAAAATATTATTTATTATAAAAAAAGGATTACCTATTTAAGTTTGTATTTTGTTTAAACGATGGAATTTCAATAATTATATTTTATCAATGCATTTAAGACCCTGTTCTCAGTAACATTCCGAACTACAAAATATTAAAATTTCATTATTGAAACAAAGGAAAGGATTTACTTTTTAGTGTTTTAACTCTTTTCGGTTTTTCCATAAATAATAAATTTGAAATTCGTCATTTTTAAAAGTAAGTAATTTTCTTTTGGATAAAAGACTAAAGTTTTATGTTTATGGCAGAGGCAAGACACGGCAGATTTAAATTCTAATGGCAAGGAAAACTTTTTAGGAGTATAAAAAAATCCCCTTAAGTTTCATAAAAAAATTACTTCTGTCGCCGCGTCGTAAACATTTTTTTTAACCTCGCTAATTGACTGTGAAATTTCAAAAAATCGAAAAAGTGGACTTTTTCGCGATTTTCTTAGATTCATGATAAATTTCTCGACTATTTGAACATATAATGTGTTATTTACATTAATGTGAATGTATGTTCAATATTTTATAACAAGAATATATAAGAAATGTTGACAATAAAGTAATTTTTAATAACTTTTTATTGTCAAGAAAATATTAAAAAGTTATATATTGCTCTTTATTTGACAATAAAATTAATTTTCGATATATAAATTATCAGAAAAACTACTTCGAAGAAAATGGGTTTGTTTGGACATACTAAAAATGATTTTAATTAATTTTAATTAAATATTTAATCATTCATTATTAAAAATTTATTAGTTAATTTTAATTAAATTATTTTTTATATGTATGTACAAGTCCCTTTTCTTCTAACTATTTTTTCTGATAATTTATGTACCGAAAATTAATTTTATTGTGAAATAAAGAGCAACATATCACTTTAAAATATTTTCTTGTAATTCAAAGT
>JAAAKG020182678.1:0-25752 GCA_010014905.2 Druon quercuslanigerum
CTTGGGTCCATTAGTATCCAAGGTCTTGTTTCAGGCGTCGTTCCCTCTACTGAGACTCTTCTTGTTAACTATTTTCGCCATACTTTTCTGTCCTGACTAGCTTCTCTAACGTCCGTGCATTTTTTCATGCAGGCTCTCGTGTTTATATGGCTTCTTATGTTCGGAAAGCTCCCATTATTAAATTAAAAAAAAAACAATCTGATAATCCACGGAAGGCCAAATTTTCTCCCAGCAATGTTTGTACAATGTAGCATGTACTATCAATTATATCGCGAGAAATATTATTTAAAATAATTAATGTAGTACTTTCATAACGATCACTGCATCTCACACTGCTCGTTTAATATACTGATTCAGGTTGAAGAACTTTTATGAACTGTTCTAGCGTAAAATTTGAACAGCAATAAGGGTTGTTACTTACTTATCCAAAGCTTATGTACCTGGTTCAGTGAAATAGATTTTCCTGCATTCTAAATTTCAATTTTAAGTGCGAGAAAAGAGTTAGACCTTCTTTGGGCCAGCTTTCCACTTCATCATCAGAGGCATCTGGCAGGGGCGATGGCACAAAAAAAAACAAAAAAATTTTAACTTACTGTGAGAAGTACGAGGCAGGACTATGACTTGTTTCCATAAATCTATAGATCAATTCAAAATATTGACCCTCGAAGCTAGTCGGTTTATCATCATAACCACGCACTAAGCCTGAGTGCTGATAAGATGAGGATGTAATAAGTTAATTCAATACGATATTTGCACTCTTTTCCGATGATGTTTTAGGTCGAAAATTAGAATGGTGGTGTAGTTTAGAGATTGTATTTTACAGCTATTGTAATTAAACAGCGGTGGCGGGCATTGGAGGAGACAACACTAACTTCTTGATCCATTTTTAGAGCTACCATCTGTAATATTTGGTACTGATATGAAAAGCCAATAGAAAACCTGGAAAACTGTGTTATCCAAGATGTTTGACCTTTGGTACTAAAATTTTGCGACTTTACGTTGTCACAAGGAACCCTTTAAAAAACTTTTTAACTCTGACATAGTTCGTGATAAAAGCTTATGCTCGGACGTGGTTCACCATCAAACCCAATCCTTATTATTTCCAAGTTGAAAAACATGTATGGAAAAAAGTAAAGCTTTCTCGTTATTTAAATAAGTCTATGATAGCAGTCATCGATACAAAAAATGCGTACTTCTGCCATCCCGAAAATCTTTCGCTTGCGATGTTGGCTGACGAACCAAAAAATGTCAGAGAAGTTGCAGTTTGTAGAATCCTAGAAGCAAGAAAAAAAGGTTCTAACAAACACGGTAGGATCTTCAAAGTCCCAAGCCTACTATTTAATGCCGGAAGCACACGGGAATCATTAGCTGGACAAAATGTCATCTGATTAAGGAACCTTCTAAAACTGCTCATCTTTCTGAAGAAAGTCTCAACGATATCGTTCCAAATGGAATAAGGTAAGAAGTGAACATATGGAAACTTTTTTGTCATACTCAAGCCGTAGAAAGAATGGTTAAAGTTGTAAGCAAAGCATCCTCGAAGGCCACAGGAAACAAAACAAGAGATGGTTATATAAGAACTGAGACCATGCCATCTTTCAAATTAAAGAAAGATTGTATTTAAGATAGTTTTATAAAAAAGAATAGAAGTTAAAGCTTTGCATAAAATAATTTTTTAAAACCTATTTTGCTCGCGCACGTTACATATATTTGAATAGATCGATTCCACATGCAGTACACATCATGGGGGTCCTAATGCAATCATTTTAGGCATAGTATTGTTTGCGATTCCTGAAATTGGTTATTTTCGACCCACCCTAGTATGTGTATATCTCTCCAGCAAAACGGTGTTTTATAGCACTTTTTTGACGAGCTGCGGATGTTGAAAGGGTGTTGAAAGGTAAGCACAAAGTAGTTCAGAAGAGATACTGGACGTAACACAAGAGCGAGGGGAGGGGAGTATATTAAAGGGGAGCATTCGAATGTTAAATAATTTTTATAACAAAACCCTTTTTTGTAACCAGTCTTGTTATTTAATAGCCAGACCTCGTATGTTCCTTTCTCTTGTCAGTTAAAATATTGGTGTAAACGATTTAGCAAAATGTAATATGCAAGCTGCTCATTTTTTAACATTATGCAGAAGATTTATAATTTTTTTTCGGTATTAACTGAAAAATGGCAAATTTCTTGTAAGTATCTTTGAAGATTTATAGTTGAACCGCTATCTATGCACATGGGCCAAAAAAGTGAAAACTCAGGAAGACCTCTCTGCCCACCATTAAGAGCAGTGTTTCGCTTCTAAACCCAAAACCTTTCAATTTGTATTGTCAGTTGTCATTTGGCATAAAATCTTACCTAATGTCAACGAAGTTATTGTGAAGGTGCAGCATTCGAATCTCCAATTTCTAATGTAAATACAAATCTCGAATTCGAATCTCAAAATGTGAGGCAATAATAAATGCGTATGTCATTATTTGTTTGATTTTCAGTTAAAATAATAATTATTAATAATTTTCATTATTATAAATAATGTCGTTATGATGATTGCTGATTTTGTTATAATCTATTATAAACAGTTTCAAATAGTCTATGAATAACATAAATACTATGGTTTTGTAGCTGGGTTAGGGGGGCAATTATACACTGCACCCGGGCGTCATGTGTCTGGGAACGGCAATTTATCAAATATTGAAATCGATAGCTGTCAAATCTAATTATTTATAAAAAATCGTCTGTACTTGAAATAAATATTCGGTTATGTTTAACGAAGTAATAAAGCGCAAGACTGTTCTTTGCCCCCTCCATTAGCGTACTCTCTAAATTTGAATTAGTCAAACTTTGTACTAATTTCAATAAATGTCTCAATCCTAGCTATAAAAAATTTATTTTTTACCAATGTATCAGTAACGATGACTAAGTTTTCAGCAGTGGCGTATCTAGCCCTGAGGGAGCCCTGTATCAAAATTTTTTTAGAGGGTCCCTTTTTAGGAAAATAAACAAAAGATTTATTCACCAATTCTTATTTTGCATCAATTATCATTGATGCAGTTGATACTGCGGTAGCTACGCTCCTGTTTATGAGTTAAAACTACTAATTTATGATACGATACTGAATTCTGATTTTCTTGAAGCTTAAAATGATATTTACGATTATAACAGATCAATTAAATCATTATATTTACCAATGGAATTGAGGATAACGGTTGAGCATAAGAGCAGAGTACAAAAAATCCTCATCTTGTAAAGTTTACAATGTAACGTAAGAGTTTAACTGATGATATATTCTACCGCTTTATTCAATACCATCTATACTATAGTCGTTATCTTGTATATTCAAGGCGTCAAATTTGTCCTTCTGAGATATTTGCATTTGATAAGAGTCAGTTTCATCGCAAAAACTTGGTTTCATATTAATGAGAAACTAAAGTGATCTGTCTAATGGTTTATCGATGTAATTATCAATTTTTTTCTAAATGTATACACCTAATTTTCAGATCTCTAATGTTTCGAGAGTTGTCAATATATATGAAAGAGAATCAAAAAATTTTATAAGTTTGTAATCAATAAAATGTCTTTGTTTTAAAGGAACAGTTTTTTAAAAATAGAAGTTTTTTCCCATTTAAAATAATTTTCTTTTTTCTGAATATATATATAGAGCAAGTTTCCATTTTCTTAAACTTTTTTCGATAAACGAAACGTGCAAATATATTGTGAGACAAATTATGCAAGAAGATGGAAAACAATTATTTATATTGCTATAAATAAAGATTAAAATTATTATCTTTAACTGTCATAGTTATAAATACTATGAGGAATATTTTCTCTATCCTTTATGAAGAACTTCTGAATATTATGTGGATTTGAGAACAATGGGATGACAAAAATAAATTAAAAAATGACTTTTTAAAAAACTCGTTCTTTGCAATTTGCTGAAAAACGAAAAAGGATGCGATCTTTACGTAAAAACAAAAAAGATTCGGAATGTAATTCTATGAAGTAATATATGTATAAGTGTTCAAAAATTAACTGGCTCAATCAAACGGTCCCTTATATTTCTTGAAGCATTTTTTATAACTTGAGCAAAAACTATTCATTTTTCTAAATATATATATATAAAAATATAACAAAGTTTCGAGATACAGAGACGGGTAATAATTCAAGTGAAAAATCTAAAATTCACACTCTGAACCACAATTTTTAGTTTTTGAATTGAGATACTTTAGAGAAATAATTGTCTTAATATTAGAATTGTTGTTAACACGAGAACATAGAGTTTCTTCGAATTAAAATTTTTTTTTAGGTATTTACTTTTTCTAACGTTTTTATTTTTAATAAATATGTCTTTAGTTTTTTATTGCCTTTTTTCTGCATTTGATAATACGCACGCATAAGTTAAAAGAGTTAAAACGGAAAATTGTTCAATTATCGGAAAAAACTGTTTGGAACTAAAATAAAATGACGAGAAGGAATAAAGCAATTACTTTATTTTCCATTATCTGAATAAGCATATTCGCTTGGAGCTAAAAAATGATTAGAAAATACATTTAACATAATGGAAGTTAACATCATATAAGTTCGACAAATAAAAAATTAAACGAATCATATGTGATGAGAATGTATTTGTGAAAGTGAAAGGAGCTTTAACGAAAGCAGTGTGTCAGTTTTAATCAAGAAAAAAATTCCAAGGTTTTCCAGGGCCGTTTACCTAAAAAAATTAAATAACTAAATCTTTTATAAATTGAATAGTTAATGTGTTCCCGGTTAAAAATATTAATCTATGCTACCATTTCATATTCAGTAACTTAACATTGAAAGTAAATCCATAAATTTGTAAATTTTGAAAATTATAGCACTTTAGGCAATTATAAGTTCGGAAATTAAAAAATTAGATGATTCATTATCTTCCTAATAGCAAGTTTAAATTGAAATATTTTTCAAGCAAATTAATTTAGAATAACGCGATATATATTAAAAAGTTTTTACAAAGTTAGCAGTAACCGGAAGATAAAAAATAAGTTGAAATCAAACTTATAATTATGATATTTAAAATAAATTGATTTATTTTTGTGAAAAGATTTGTATAATTTAAATAAATGTAATTTTGTATGTAAACAATTATTTTTGAACTTCAATTTTTAAAAGTCAATGCATAAACATTTAGAGAGCTTAAGAACCGAGCTCGAAGCGCCAGATCAGTCTGAGGTGCGCGATTTTCAAATTTTTTATTAATGCTGTGATAAAGTTGTGCTTTACACACGGAACACTCTATAATGGCGTTTGATTGCTCCCCCGTAGGCTAGAGGACATTCCGGAAATTCTTCTGCAGTCATTCCTTCAACCACGCCGGTATTCATGTTTATTTTCACCCGTTCGACGATCCCAAAAAGAGAGGTATATATTGGGCGAAGATTTGATGTTGTTTTCAATTTTCCTAATAATGCACAGATGTCGCCATTGGACGTGGATAATACAATTTGTTCTCCGGCTGGCAGGGGATAGAGCATGAGGGTTCTTGTTCTAAATCCAATTGGCTTATCTCGAGGAAAAACGTATCTTCTGAGTTCGAATATTCGATTCGGATATTTGTGGGGGATAATTCGAATTGATGAAAGATCTTCAAACCTATATCCAAGTACTTTTGGAAAAGTTTCCCTAAAAGTTGGAGACCTCGACCTATCACGAAGAGGTGGTTCGGAAGGTGATGGAGACCTGGCAGAATCATGAGGCGTGGCAAGAGAATGGGCTATGCCTGGACAATGGCTGCCAGAAGTAGAGGAAGAAGATTCACAGCGATGACGACGAGGCTTAGGGTCACTATGAGGTAAATCCGTGAACTGTGAACTTAATCCTGAAAAAAGAAATACAGAATTACATTTTTGTTTTAAGTACCTATACAATCGTATTCTGTTACATAATGAGTTTTAAAAGAGGTTAAAATTGTGGGGCTCAATTCAATAAATGCTTATAATTTCATCTGATTCAGCGTTCTCAGAAGACATTTTTAAACAAATTTATTTACAATTAAAATTTTCTCTTACATGAAAATTGTTTCAAATCGTTTACAAATAAATTGTAACTTTCTGTTTTTTTAAACGAAAGCTGCCATGAAAAAATTCATGGACCCGAAGAAAGCTAATAAAGTATGCCAGCATAAAAAATTATCGTGACAAATAGTTAACGAAAAGAGTCTCAGTAGAGTGAATAACGCCCGAAAAAAAGACTTTGCATACTAGTAGGCTGGAGTTGTGAACCTTACGTGATGACTATGTTAGGCTCTTTACTCGGGGCAAATGCTTCAGAGATTGATCAGCAGCTTGGGTGGGATCAGGACTCAAGACGATCTTAAGGTACCGCCGCCTACCTGGCCTCTCAATGACCTTTTTCTATTGTTCAGCGCTGGGATGCATGTCGGAGCGTTGTGGCTCTCAACCGGCGCCTTCTGCATTCGGTCACAAGGGTACATGGGTTAGTGTATCAATTCTGCTTCGCCGTACCATGGAGGTCGAGTCAAAGGCGCGTTGCCGCGTTAAAATGTTTTGACAACTAAAACCCTCTGTAACGTACTTTACATAAAGAAAAAAGTAACGTACGATACTGAAAAAAATTTTATACTACTGATACTAAATATATTTAAACTAAATTAAATTTGTATGGAGTCTATTTGTTAAGAAAAATTTATTTATTTAGTACAAAAATTGTCTTTTTTCGATGAACATAAATTTTTTAAGTGTAAAATCTAGACTAAAAAATATAATCCTTATATCTGGGCAGAAAAATAATCTTTTAGAGATGAAAATTCAAAGTATTTTGTTGAAAATTTTGGTATGTAGATTGAATGTTTATTTTTCAGGTTTAAAATTAATTTCATTTAAAATTAAGCTGTTTTCTTATAAATTCATTTTCTTCTCCGTTAAAAATTAATTTTTTAAACTAAAAATGGAAATATGACATTTTTGATAGGAAAATCAAATTTTTTACTTGACAATTCATGGATTTTGTTGAAAATTAATCTTCACTTTCACATAAAACTCATTTTCAACCAAAAAATTACTTTTTTGTCAAGAAAGGCCAAATTTTGAAGTCAAGTAAAGTCAGTTTCTAAGAAAATCAAAAATAAAATGCCCATATATCATGCCAATGGTTATAAATGCTCATGTATCATGAGTAAAGAAACCCGCATGTTTTGTTTAAAATTATGCTCCATACCTATTTACTTTAGTTTCAATATATTTAGTATCAATAGTATAAAAATTTCTTTAAATATCATACATAACCTGTCTCTTTATGTAACGTACGTTAGAGTGCATTTCAGTTATCAAAACATTTTAACACGGCAACGCGCCTTCGATTTTACCTTAATGGTAGGGCGAAACAAAATTGATATACTAACCCATTTAAATGAAGCCTTGTAACTTAATGCAGAAGGCGTCGCGTCGGCTGAGAGCCACAGCGCTGCGAGATCTTGCCCAGCCCTGAACAATAGAAAATGGTCACCCAGAGGGCAGGTAAGCCGCAGCAACTTCAGATCGTCTTAAGCCTGGATCAGTGTTTTAAAATGAACGTCTTAGAGAAATGACTAACACAAGAATTTCAGATCAATCTAAATTTATACCGCCTTCCAAACGTTACTCTGCTGCTCACCGAACGAGTCACGCCTACCTGGAAAAAGCTTAATGGTATAATATTATTAACGGTATAAAGAATTATGGAATACACACTTAGTACTGCATAACTCCTTGGGACTTGTTCCTGGGAGGATACTGGGCACTCCGCGATTTCTTCTCCTGTCAATTCCTCAACCGCGCCGCTATTCAATTTTATTTATACCCTCTTTGGTAGCGCAGAATCAGGTGTAAATATTCCACGAACAATCGTGTGTTTGCATGATATTCTTGCCAATATTGCGCAGACGTCGCCATTGGATGCTGATAATACAATTTGTTCTCCGGTTGGCATAGGCTTCAGCAGATGCTTTCTTAATCTCAATCGAATTGGTTTATCTGGAGGAAAAACGTATCTTCGGAGTTCGAATTTCCGACTCGTATTTTTGTGGGAAATAAGCCGAATAAATGCAAGATCTTCAAATCTATATCCAAGTATGCTCGGAAAAGTTTCCATGAGAGTAGAAGAATTCAACCAGTTATGAGGAGGTGATTCAGCTGGTGCTGTTGACCTGGCAGAATAGTGAGGTGTGGCAAGATAGTGAGTTGTATGAGCACCAGGATTACGGTCATCATCAGGCAGAAGCTTGAAAAGTGAAGTTGATTCTGAAACATAAAATACAGAATATATTTTTCTTTAAGTATCTACAAATTTTTGGCTACATCGCCAGTTGTAAATGAGGTTGTAACTGAGGGGCTCAATTCCATAAACGCCTATAATTTTGACTTGTTAAACAACTTTGGCGTATGAAAACTTTTAAAACAAATTGTTTGTTTTTGCTGCAAAGCTGTGAAAACAATTGACGACAGAACACTTTTTATATCCCACGTCCGAAGGAAGAAATAACTTGTGTTAGGGTACTTTTCATATTTTTAAGGTTAATTTTTGTTGCAGGGTAATGTTAACCTGCGGTTCTCATCAGATTCATACTTTTTTCTGTGTTATTTAAAAGTTATAATTTTCTTTTTGAAAACATGCATAAATAGTACAATTATGTCATCAAGGTTATGGGGTGTCAAGCGAATGGTTAGCTACAAAAAACTTTTAGCTTAGAAGCATTTAACATTAGTGTAAATGCATCATCGCATGATTATCGCATCATGAGCAAAAACTCACTAAAAACTTATTTTCAGATTATTCGGCCAAGAAATTAATCCTATTAATTTAAGCATTTTCAAAGGCTTGCATTTGTATTCAAAAATCTGTTAAATAATTAAAGGAGACCAGATAGTTCTGCTTGATTATAATCGTACATTAACTGTTCTCATATTTTGTGTAAAAACCATGTATTTCAACAACCATTCATCACGAATTACGAAAAATGATTCTTATTCATTAATTTTTTTATAATAATCTTAACCATTTTTTAAAATGCTTTTTCTATACTTCCATGTAGAAATTATACTCATTTAAGACATACTCACAAGAGCCTTCATAGCATCTCACTAGAACGTCTACAGCCTCTTATTAGGTTCTCCACATACATCTTGTGAGGGCCTCCAAAGTCTCGCATGAGAACCTTCAGAGCCTGGTTTGAGAGCTTATTAGCAAAATTCATTCTAGGCTTGCAGTTTTAGGCCTATTTCTGCGGCACAACGTTTTCATGGTTGACCCAGCTGCACGGCATACGCGCGTTTGCATCTCTATAACGAATATTGTGTTGTGTTATAATACATAGGTAAAACCTTGTTGTTCAGATGCTCAAGTAGTGCAGACAGATCATTAGTGATGTTAAGCTTAGGCAAAGGTTGCGTCCTTGTTGGTTGTACATGTCTTCACTCTTGTAAAGTATAACAACACATCCTTTAAAGAGCTATAGTTTATTTGGGATTTCGCCGTTCGCATCAGAGTTATTAATATCGGAATGTGGTTCTAGTGGATCCGGCACTTGATTTTTATTATCCTTATCACCTATACCATTAGCTTCAATAAGGTCTTCGTTGTCCAGACCTTTCAAGGGGAGTTTATCAATAGGAAGCTGCTGGCTCTTGGTACTTCAGTAAGAAGAGTCGATGATGTTATCTCCTAACATTTTGATGACTTTTCTCTACCTCTGAAGGATGGAGTAGTACCGGAATATCAACATCTTGATTATGGAGATCAATTGCTGCTGCTTGATCGTGTGACACGGCGGATATTCTGATATCGCCCACCTTAGCGATACGATCTCTTAGTTCGACTTTCTTTATATAAGGATACTTTGCATCTAATGTCCCCCTAACATAGTGTCCTTTTTCAATGTTCCCTTTATTTTCATTATAAAAAAGAATATATTTATTTTTTCATCACTAACTATTATTGTCTTCTTTTTACATAATGCAAAGTACTATAAAACGATGGCCAATATATAGTTATACCCACATACATACTTAATATACATATAAGCATCATTTACTAATATAAAAAGTGTTTTTGAAGCAGAGAAAAAATCGGCTAAGTGAAATATTTTAAATTTATCAGTAATTGATTACTAAAAGCATGCAGAATCATGCCCAAGTCATAACTTTGGATGGGCTCTGGTTGGTTGCCTTCAAGCTTTTCTTACCTCTTTGCAAATTTTGCATATAAATTTTTTCTTTTTTAGAAATTTTTTAAAGCATACCTTTTTTTTAACTACAATAGGAACAGTTTTTGGTGGATGCTCAAATTTGATTTTCGGATTCTTGGTTTCATTTTCAGGAAATCTATACATTACCTTCATTTCTGGACGATAAAAATAATGTTAGGTTTTACTAAAAATTATTTTTTATAAAATTTTATTAAATTTGTAATTTAACTTAGGAGGAGCTTTCTGCCCGCGATTCACCAAATATTTGACTTTTTATGATTGATAATAACGAAATACTAGGGCGTTTTGAAAGGGTCTTATTCTAATTCTAAAAATTCCTTTACTTTACATGAATATTCGTTTATGCTTAACGACACCCGCATTCACGTCGTAAATAGTTCTTCACCGCTTACTGAATTTTTATTATAAAACTTAAAAATAAATATAGCGTAGGACTGTTCTTTGCCCACGCCATTCTTTGGCGCGCCAGCAGCGTAGACTACAGCAATAATTTGAGGAATTGGCAGAATTATTTCGAGTTGAAATAAAGAAATTACAAAAAATGTTGCATTATGTATAACGAGGGTTTCGAGGATTTTTATCCGAATCGTACATCTCCTGCCCCCCCCCCCCCCCCCTTAACCCGAGCGTCTCTTTTCGGCCAATACATTTGAATAGTCAGTGCCGTATCTGAACTTGTTTTAATTGCGACACTTAAAGCTGTTGGGTCATACTTTTTTTCCAAGGTCAAAGATTACATAATGCTATCCTGAGTTTTGACATGAAAATGAGATTTCTATTCTGTGTCGACCAGAGTTAAGGCTCATACAAAGTTGTGATATGAGCACATTTCACTTTTATTAACATAATATGTATAAGCGTGCAGAAAGTGCCTGGTGTTACGTTAGTTGGTACGTGCGAAATTTTTCCCTTGTCTTTATATTACAAAATTTCTGAATCGCTTGAAGCTTAAAAGGATATTTACCTAATTAACAGATTAAGTATATGATTATATTTATTAATAGAATTTAGGATAACAGCCAAGCATAAGAGCAGAGTAAAGACAATTCTCATATATTCTGATTAGACGACAAACTGACTAATGTCTTAATTAGAATAGTTGATTAACAATGTAGCTGATGAATATTCGACTTCTTCATTAGTTTATAGAATCTATACTACAGTCGTTATATTTCCTATTAAAGTCCTGAACCTTGTCCTTCTAAGCTATTTACATCTGATAAGAGTCAGTTTAAACGAAAATAATTTGGTTAAGGCACCTTTAAACAAAAGCACCGTCCTCTCAATTCAATTTTCAGTTACTGTAAAAGAAACGCCTAAAAATATTTCTTTAAAACAAAACATGTATTTCATTAATATTATGTTGTTGCACTGAGAGTTAAAAGGATGTGCAAAGCTAATCTCTCCAGTTTTAAGGACAGATTACTTGAAATCTACTGACATTTTAACTCATATGGTTTCAAAGGAATTTAAAAATATTTCCATGCAACCAACGGACTTTCCAAAAGATTCCTTTAGATTTCCATTGATTTAAAACGCCTCAATGCACATTTTTTTGAATTAGATAAATAATATCTATTGGCTTTGAGTCAAGTAATAGGTCGCATATTTCAAATTATTTTCTTCTATTAAAAGATACATTTTGTTAAATAAGAAGATCTGAAACAAACTGTGTCTTTAGTTTCAGGTAAATATTTTTCTCATTGCAGAAAACACCTTACCACCAGCGCCACGTTTATTGTAAACTTAGTCTATTTTCAGATTTTACGAAATTTGAAACTGAATTACAGCACATAGAGTCGCAAACGAAAGAGAACTCTTCTCTCAAATGGTCAGGAAGCATGAAGAAGTGGACAAAGGAGCCTTTTTGTACAAAGCACCTGAGGAGTCTGCTGAAACACTCGGACTTAACTTCAATATCAAGGGTGAGCAAAATGCAAAAAATGTTATCTATCTTGAGTACTCACTCCTGACAGCCCTGAATATAGCTGCAGGGCTTGTAATGCACACCACGAGCATCTAGGACGCATACTATTTAGTTGTCCAGCTCATGGGTGCATGATAATTTTTCCATCTGTTTAACATGGAGAATGATAATTCAACAGACCTCCCCCCAAACGTACCACGTATGTTGTGAATTAACCCCAACTGAAAATTTAATTTTTGGTCAAAAATTTACTATTTTGTTAATAATTTTTGTTTGAAATTTAATCTAGTTAGTTAAAAACCCCAGTTTTGACTAAGAGTTCTTATATTTTGTTGGAAATTCGCCTTTTTTGGTATAAAATTAACGTTATAATTTGGTAGATAATTCGTTTTTTTCTAATTTAAAATTATTCTTTTTTTACGTATAAGTGTAGTTATCTCATTTTTGTTTAAAAATTTACCTTTCATATTTAAAAAATTCCATAATACAAAAAATTGCAAAAAGAAAAGTGTATCTATTTGAACTTTCCAATATTGCACATACGTCAGTTACCCTTGGATGTTGATAGTACAATATTTGTTCTTCGATAACACGTGTCTCGTGCTTAGCACTCGGATTTGCTTCGAAAGTTGTTTATCAATTCCGTGAATGTATATTATTATAATTAATAACATGCACTGGTATTAAAACATACGTAGTTTAATTGTCTCGTTTAGAATAAGTACGCAGTAAAAGAAAAGTTTGTTATTGAAGATTTAATTGCAACTGCTGCCGTTTTTTCATTAAGTGAGTTTGCTTATTTCTTATTTTCTTTTTGCGATTTCAACGTTACACACAGGATTACACAGCAGCCTGACCGTTTTTAAACTTCTTAATTATATCCCTAACCTCAGTGACAAAGACTTTCTCAATTGGACTTTCTATCGCAGCGTGTTCTACATCGCAGTTGTGATGCCATAATGCTTCATCTCCTAATAATTCATCTGAACAGGGAATTTTTGAGACAAGAAAAAAACTGGTCGCAAAAATTTCAAATCACGCTGAACTGAATTTGTTATTGAAGAAATTAAAGTACGTAATGGCCCTAATATCCTCCACATGATAGTTCATCGTCCTCCAAATACTAGCCCTATCACTGATTTTGAAACGGCATTTTCCCTTCACTTCCCCCTTTACACTAATTTTATTATCGTCGGCGATTTAAATGCCGATCTTTGTAAATATGCCTATTATTCTAACCATATTCAACGATTTTTCTTTTCCAATGACCTGTACATCGTACCGTACTCTCCCACACACCATACTGCCTCTTCTCACACATGGTTAGATATATGTGCTGTTTATGATGAGGACAGGATAGTAGAATATGGCCAAAGAGAAGTACCATTTCTATCCCAGCATGATCTCATTTAGGTTAAGTATTGTTACCTACTTCCTAAACAGAAAAACAGACTCCTATCTTATTGCGATTATCGTAACATGAATGTTGATAATTTCTTGAGATATTTGGTATCTTGAAATTGGTCTGAATTGTCTACAGTTGATCCGCTTAAAAATAAAATTTCTGTGTTTAATGCAATTGCAATCGATGCTGATGAAAAATTCTCTACGCTTCGTATGTACCAACCTGGGAGTTTACCTGCACTGTGGATCACTCAGGAACTAAGGTCAATGATGAAGAAGAGAGATAGGCTATACAAAGTAGCTATGCATAAGTTATTCTATCCCTTCTCGCCTTTGCAATGAGTTCCGCAGATTCCCCAAAAAGAATTAACAATCTTTGCATATGTCTGTTGATGATATTAATACTTATTATCATTCTGTTTTAAATATATCCTTGTCCTATTCCTTTCTGTCACCTACTACATCACAAAATGCGCTTGAAACGGATTTCTTCTTTTCTCCTGTTTCTTTCATAGACGTTATTAAGGCTGTTGAATCTTGCAATAGCGATTCCAAAAGCACTGATAGTATTCCTATAAGCTATATTAAAAGAGGTTTGGAGATTTTTCTTCCTCACTTAGTGAATCTTTTCAATTATTTCATAAATTCATGTACATTTCCTACCCTATGGAGAAAGTCGATCATTCGCCCTATACCTAAATTTATGGACCGGGTTTCACTGGGTGATTATAGGCCTCTCTCTCTCTTTTATGTGCGTCCTCTAAGGTTTTTGAGAAACTTATATCCAAGAAATTGACCGAATATCTTGAAACAAACAATCTGTATGATACATACCAAACGGGATTTAGGCAAGGCCACAACACCCAGGCTGGTCACCCAGGCGTATGATCACCGTTTTGGTTCCTATTGATTTCACCAAAGCTTTCGATATGGTGGATCATGGTATTTTCCTTTGTAAACTCAAAGGAATTAGTTGCTTAAATAAAGTTGTAGCGTGGTTTTCGTCCTATCTTCTTGGTAGGCAACAAACGGTATTTGATCCTGATAAGAATATGTTATCTAACTGGCTTCCGGTAACTTCTGGTGTACCTCAGGAATCGGTTTTATGACCTTTCCTGTTAATTATATGCATCACTGATCTTAAGGATTTTCTTAAACTTGTTAAATACTTATTTTATGCTGATGACCTTAAAATCTATATTCACTGTTCTCCCTGTGATATATCTTTGGCGATCGGGACTTTGAATCAAATGATTGAGCTTTTGAATACGTGGGCCACGACTAACAAACTTCCCATTACCGTTTCTAAGACGAAGGCCATGAACCTCGGTAGTCCTGCCTATCTTAATAACATCGATACGTCAGTTTTACCTCCGCTAATCTTAAATGGTTCTATTATTCAATACACTAACTCTGCTAGCAATTTAGGCGTCATATTTAATCCTTCGCTTAACTGACAGGACCACATTTATTATATTGTCAATAAAATACATAGAACATTGTATCCTCTCAAAGTTAACAGGAAAATCCTGGATAAGTCATTCCGCATTAAATTAGTATCTACATTGATCTTCCCTCTCTTAGATTACTGCTGTATAGTTTACGATGATATATCACTCGAACTCGATGTAAAACTACAGAGAGCACTAAATGCATGTGTGCGATTTATCTACGACTTGCCAAGGTACTTATCCATATCACCGTATATTAAAGCGCTTAATTGGTTAAAAGTTAAAAATCGACGGAAATACTTTATGGCTGTCTACCTCTAGATCATTCTTAACTTAGGCAATCGTCCGTTTCTCCGCGAGTCATTGCAATATGTAGACAGTGTTCGGAGTCGTGTTACCAGAAGAGTAGGAAACTTATTATACATACCGACACGTAAAACTTCTGCATATTCCAATTCCTTTTCTATCTCTTCTGCTAAACTCTGGAATTCTCTGCCTAATAATATAAGAGCTGCTAATTGTTTAACTTCATTCAAGACAAGTGTTTTCTGCCATTTATTGTCTGAGCAAAAGTCGCTTTTATAGATTTATATAAATTTCAACGGTTCTTATTTATCTTCAGTTATTTTTATACTAATCTCGTTTTCGTTATATAGCGTTCTTTATTCAATCTCGCATTATTTCTTACAATCTTGAAAATTCTGTAATTAATTATTTGATTTCACATAGTTAATGTATTTTCATTCTGTATTTACATGTTTTGCCTTAGGGGACACTGTCCCAAGGCTTTAATAAACTCTAAACTAAACTAAACTAACTTTTGGTATTTTTAGCCTAAAGGGCTGGTTAACGAACTTGACCTTTCCTTTAGGACACTTGAAGAGTGTAATAAAGTCCAATCTAATAGATTAATTTTTTCAAAATTTATCGTGCTTACAAACTAAAAATCTAGACGCACAAACAGACTAATATAAGGACAGACACATTCGGAAAAACCTGTTTTCGGATTTACGGGGTCTTAAAACGTCGGGATCAAAATTTAAAAATTAAAATTTAACTGTGTCAAACCAGCATCTTTTTAATTACATATAAATAATAAGGTATCAAGGTTGGCAGAGAGGGCACTTAAGAGTGTAATATTTAGGTTTTTCTTTATCTGAAATTACCCCTCTTTTATTATCTGTTGTGTTCTAATTTATCAAAAATTCCAATGAAAAATCAAAATTTCACATTCTGAGCTAACTTTTCAGTTGTTGATTTAAGAGACTTATAAGAAATACTCTCTTATTTTTACAATTGTACTTTTTTTTGTTTTAAACCTTTTTATTTCAAAAAAAAATGCTCACATATATTTATTTAGTTATTTGTTTTGAATTTGATAATACGCCCGTCTAAAAAAGTGTTAATGCTGTTGTGCTTAAACTTGGGGTTTACAGAAGTATATGTTATAACTCTTTGCGATTGATTCTCCGGAGGTTACTGGACATTCCTTGTTTTCTGTTTTGGTAACTACTTCAACTGCACCGCTATTCATGTTTACTTTCACTCGTTCGAATACCCCTAAAAGAGAGGTTAATATTGGACGAATATTCGTGCTTTTACTTGGTGATTTTCCTAATATTGCATATATGTCGCCATCGGAGGTTGATAGTACAATTTGTTCTCCGGTTGAAATGGGATTCAAGAGACGATTTCTTGTTAGCAATCCAATTGGTTTATCTGGAGGAAAAGCGTATCTTCGGAGTTCGAATGTCCGATGTCGATAGTTGCGGGGAATAAGTCGAATAAATTCAAGATCTTCAAATCTATATCCAAGTACGTTGGGAAAAATTTGCCGGATATTAGGAGACTTGGACCCCGCATGAAGAGGTGATTCGACAGGTGGTGGAGACCTGGCAGAATAATGAGGTGTGGCGCGAGAATGAACCGTATCTGGACAATGTATGCCTGAAGAAGAAGATGGTCCAGGTAAGTCCTTTGACTCTGGAGTGAATCCTAAAACAAACAAAAAACAGTATTACATTTTTGTTTTAAGTACCTACACAATCAAATATTGGTACAAATGGGGCCGACAAGAGCGTAACAAGAGCGAGAGATACAAACTTTAGTTTCAAAAACAGAACTTTCTCAAGAGAAAATAATGTTTTTTCATTTAACATGACTTTTTGTATGATTCATCAAAAATCTTTCATTTATGCACAATTAAAAAAAAAGTTTTTCTAAGTATGCGAATCTTTCGCGATAGGTAAGTTTCCCCAATTCATTAAAAATTCTTGTTTTCCTTCATTTGGTGATTATAATAATTTTATGTACACATCTGTAAGAAGTTGACTTATAACAACTTGTATAGAGAAAATAATTCAAAATTGTACATACTTAATACTTTATAACTCTTTGCGATTTGTTCCATGGAGGATACTGGACATTCCGATATTTCTTCTGCGGTTAATAGCTCAACCACGCCACTATTCATGTTAATTTTTGCCCGTTCTGAATGCCCAAAAACAGGTTTAAATATTCCACGCAGAAACGTGTGTTTGCATGATCTTTTTTCCATTATTGCGCAGACGTCGCCATTGGACGTTGATAAGACAATTTGTTCCCCGGATGGCATGGGATTTAGGACCTGACCTCTTGTTCTCAATCGAATTGGTTTATCTGGAGGAAAAACGTATCTTCGCAGTTCGAATACCCGACTCGCATTTTGTTGGGGAATAAGTCGAATAAGCGCAAGATCTTCAAATTTAAATCCAAGTAGGGTGGGGAAGGTTTGCCTGAGATTAGGAGACCTCGACCTGTCACGAGAAGGTGGTTCAGCAGGTGGTAGAGACCTGGCAGAATAATAAGGTGTGGGATCAGGGCTGTTATCAGGAAAACGCTGAGACTGCAAACCTAATTCTGAAATAAGAAATATGGAATTACATTTTTGTTTAATGTACCTACAGAAGCGTATGTTGGTGCATGACGAGTTGTAAATGAGGTTGTAATTGTGGATATCAATTTTTGTTCTTGCTGTGAACCTGTTAAAGCAATTGAAAGCAAAAGAAGTTTTGTATTTCAAGTCCAAAGGAAACGATACTTAGTGTAGAGTACCTTTCACACTGTTAAGGTTAATTTTTGTTGTCGGGAGAAGGAATTCTTAAATTTGCGTCAGATTTAGACCTTTTTTTTTGTTATTTAAAAGTTATAAATTTCTACCTGTAAAATGTATAAATCATACATCCATATCATTGAGGTCATGGGAGGCAAGCGAATTTTGACCGTGAAAAAACTTTAGTCGTGAAAGTTGTATATAAAAGTATGAATACATCATCACATGATTATCGCATCATCAGCAAGAAGTCACTGGAAATCTATGATCATTTAAATAATTGAAACTGTCGAGATGAATTTACTTACTTATAATAGTGCATTGATTATTTATACATTTTTTTGCTAATTCAACAAATTAAAAATTACTACCGTAAGGTTATTATACTAATTTAAGACACATTTTAGTTGCATTTCAAAATTTTGAAGACATTGGCATGAGTCAACAATAAAATATAAAATTTCATGGATTTTCTTATTCACACAAAATTTTTCTTCAACTGGAACCTTTTATAATGACAGGTGCAGTTTCATCTGAAAGTCTTCTAAATTATTAAAACAGTGCATCAAAATAAGTCGAAAATTATACTATACAGTCATTTTCGTCCAAAAGCAGTGATTTTGATTACACTGTGGTGATTTTCTAGCGAAAAAGCATTCCACATTCAATTTTATTAGGTTTTTCAAGAAGACTTTTTCTTGCTTCCCCACCACCGTGTGATGTTCTATCTCCGTCTATCTTCTGCTCCCAATCAATCGTTTGTTTAATCTCTATTGCTCTGTCTTCTGTAATGTAAAAATTGGTCGCAATATCTTTGACCTTAGCGACAAGATCTCTTAGTGCGACTTTATTTATACAAGGAAACTTTGCCGCAAATTTCGTCTTAGAGTTGTATCCTTTTTCTATTTTGGATTCAAACTTCGCACTTGCGTAATAGAGACGCACCAATTCCTCTTTCATTGTGGTATCCCACGTGATGCTCTCCAGCGGTATTTTTGTTGAATTTTATTTTTAAAACTTCCAGACTAAAAGCAATTTTTATATATATCTTCCATTTGAATATCCTTTCTATGCGCTCTAGGCGCATATATTTTCTATACCCCTATATGTCCATATATATTATTAAATGTTTGGCTTAGGAAAAACTACGGAATTTTGCTGGGAGCAGATGCTTATCTAAAAAAAGCTTTTAAGGTTATTAACCAGTGCAAGCTTGTTATCACCGGGAGAGAGCCGACGATAAGGTCAATTAGTTTAAAAAAATATTTCGTGTATACCCATCGCAACTAACTTATAAAGTTCTTATACCTCTCCGTTTTTTATTCTTTTTAGCTAAAATGTTTTTGTTATATAGTGCAGAAAATTCGATATATGCGGCAATTATAATTCTCGACAATTAACTTTATTACCCTTGGAGCGTTTAGCGGAGCGGTATGAAAGCTAGTGCCATAAGAGGGACAAAGATGATACTAAAGAAATCTTAGTGACGCATTAGGTCTTTAGATGTAGGTCTTCACCGCATGAGTATGAAAACTATATAGTATGTCAAAATGGGAAAAAGTCGGTCAAAAGTATAAATTGTTGATAAAATGGACCAAATTCTGTTTCTGACTACTCTTTAGGGTTGCTAATTACGAATACGATGTCAAAAATGCCGAAAACAAAATGCCGGATCCAATTTAGCAGATGTATAAGGGGGTTTTAAAGGTCGCTGATTACGAATACGGTAACCAAAATTCAGAAAAAAATGCGGGTCCAATATAGCGGGCGAGTATGCTAAATAAGCTTTTAATTTTTTTTAATTGGTACAAGGTGGGTTTTGAGCTTGCGGATTACGAATCCGATATCAGAAATAAATAAAAAAAATAAACCATGAACACAATACGACGGAACCTTCTAACGGTTCTAAAAAGTCATGATCTACATACGGTTTTGTAAATATTTTTTGATTTGACAGTCTTATTGCATATAATTTTTTTTATATGAAGCAATTTTTGAATATTCCTTTTATGAAATTCGACATCTCGTAAACGAGGCCTAGATTTTCAGAAAAATTTTATTCTATAATATCTAAGTATTCTTTTCGGACTTCAAGGTAATTCTAATCTTACAGGAGGATTGAATATTTCCCCCCTAATCCTTAAAAAGTCTTATTGACAAGTGCAGCTTCTAAGAATGTGTCGAGAATATTTGTTAAAGGAAATGGTTTGATTATAATAAAAAGGGATAAGTAAACATAGGAATGTGAAGGGTCACCGTTTCACAGTGATAAGTTTAAATTAAGGTTAGGTTAGGTTTGCATAAATATAAGGTCAACATTATTTTCTTTAATAAACATATGGGAAAGAATACGTCAAGTGAAACTTGAATGGATTATAGCCCTATGGACTCTCACTTTTACGATGAAGTTGATGGTAAAAGACTGGCCTAGGGAGGCCTTCAATTCATTGTTTTTATTAAAAATGGACACTGAAAACGCAGGAAAATCTATTTCGCTCTTTCATCATTCTGATTTTATAGCAGTCAAATCTCGATATGACAAAATTTTATGTAATATTAAATGTGTATGTATTGTTTTTTACTTATCATAATAAATTGAAATAATAGTGATTATTATAAATGCTACAACTATTATAACGATTAATTATTTTATTTCTTATAATTTATAATATACAGATTTAAATAATCTATGGACAACGAAAATACTAGGGTTTTCGCGCCGGGGCAATTATATATGATTTATATTTTACAAAAAACTGATTCACACTGAAAGAAATTGTTGTATGCTCACCGAATCTTCATTATAAAAATGTTAAGACAAATATTTTTTAAACATAATGTTGACCAGTTTTGACCTAAAAAATTTATATTTTTAGCATTGAGATAAACGAAAGGCCGTTATTTGCGCGCGGCAAAGTAGACTTCATCAAGAATTTCAGGAATTGGTAAAATGATTCCGAGTTGAACAAAATACAACAACATTTGGTATTATACATGACGGGGATGTCTACTATTTTTTGAAAATGGTAAAAGCTACAACTTTTTTATCAAGTTTCAATCGTTTACAAAACTACAAATTTTCCCGACGATTCGTGAACATTGCAGTTCACTTCTTCAGGGCTGACCTGAAACTGAGATATCAGGTTATGTTGTTCCTATGTATACTCTCTATGATGTCTGTGATTGGGAAGAGCGCCCCACCATGGAGACAGGATGCACCTGATTCACCAATCAAGTCTTATTAAAAAATCCGGGAGGACGGAAAGCCAAATCGGATTGGTATTATAACCGTTGTCCCTATGGCTGTTATTAGTGTGCTTTAAGACTTTGATTGTTTTATCAAATAAAATGTTATGTCCTGTTTCGATCTGATGTTTAGCTAGTGCTGATTGCGTGAAATGTTTTAGCCTGACTTTGCTCTCATGTTCCTTTATACGTTGGCTCACCGCTCTCCCGGTTTCTCCAAATGTAAACTTTGCCACAAGAACAAGGGCTTTTATATACTTATGGTTGTTTAGAAGTTTTTTTATTTTTACAGATGGTTTACATATGGTTTGGATGTTGTGTTTGTTAAGAATTCTTCCTATTTGTTTTGTGACACCTTGGATGTAGTGTAGGACTGTTGTCGTTTTGCTCTCTCTCTTTCTTAATTAGTTTGTTTTGAATTGTTTTTTGGGAGTATTTTCTTATTTATTTATCAATTCGCTTGATTTTGTAATTGTTCTGTATTAGAATTTGTTTAACGTTTTGTAATTCCTTTCGTAAATTACCGTTTTCTGTAAACGCGTTTTCTGTAAACTTCATGCCCTAATGTATTATCCGATTATTGGTAAATTAGTACGTCCAAGAAGGGAAATTTTCCGTTTTGTTCAATTTACATGGTGAATTAGATATTTGGATGTAATCGATTGATGAAATCATTTATTCCATGTTGCCAGATGACAAAAGTGCCGTCCATGTAACTGAACCAAAATTGCGGTTGAAGCTTGGATTGATTAAAGATTTTGATTTCTAGATGTTCCAAAAAGATGTTCGTTATTACAGGTGAGATTGGAGATCTCGTTGCTGCTCTTAAGGTTTGTTCATAGAATTGGTTGTTAAAAGAGATGCAAGTATTACTGAGACAGTGCTCTATCAAAAGTATGAGCTCTGAAGGGAAGGTTGCAAAAGATTTAATAATATCAATTGTATCAGAGTTTGGTAATTTTCTAAAAAGAACTGTTATATCGAAACTCACTATGATGTCTCGGGGTTTAATGTGAATCTGTTGCATCTTTTTGATAAAGTCGAAAGAGTTTTGGATGTAAATAACAGAGTTTCCTGTGAAAGGATTCCGTTCATTGGCGAGGAAGCGTGCTAGCTCGTAAGTAGGTGAGTTTATTGCGCTGACGATCGCCCTGAGTGGAATGTTGTTTTTGTAGATTTTTGGGAGTCCGTACATTCTTGGACAGATGGGAGTAGTAGGTATTAATTTAGATTTTGTTTCGATGTCAAGTTAAGCGTTTTTTAGAAGGGTTTTTGTTTTACTATTGTTTTTGTGGGGTCCTTTTTAACTTTTTGAATGTATCGTTTATTAGATAGTCCATGATTTTGTTGTTATAGTATTCTTTATTCATTATGACTGTTGTGTTGATTTTATCGGCAGGCAATATTACAATGTCTTTATTTTGATTGAATTCTTTATTTGCGGTTTTTTCTGTTTTTGTTAAGTTTGAGGATGGTAGTTGGGCTTGGCGTAAAATGTTGGCCGTCCTACGTCGTATGTCATTCGCTTTTTTAGGTGGAAGGGTATGCATAAACTTGAAGAATGAAAATTTATATATTTTATTTATGTTTATGATTGAAAGGTTATACTTTTTTTATATAATTATCACTTAGTGCTCGGTTATCGCTTATTATTAAAAATTAAATCAGAATGACACTCATACCCCGATTCTGTGCACTCCAGTATTGTACTGCCTGCACGCTTTAATGTTTCTGCCCCCCCCCCCCGATCGCTCCTTAGCGGCCTATGCACTCAAATAGTCAGTGCCGTATCTGGAGTTTTTTATGGCGCGACTCAGAACACTATTGCGTCATACTGTTGTTCCAAGGTCTAAAACTACATGATACGGCCCTGAGTTTCGACATCTTAAAAAGTTTTTATTCTGTTCTGATTAAAGTTGAGACTGGTTCGGAATTGTGTATAAGTCCATTTTAGTTTTATTAACACAATATTTACACGCGTGCAGAAAATACCAGTTTTTAGGTTCGTTGATACGTTAAAAATTTCTCGGCGCTCTTTAAATCACGAAAATCTTAATTTGCCTAAAGCGTAAGGAGATATTTACGTCAAAAATAGGTATATTATATTATTATATTCACCAATAGAATTTAGGACAACGGCCAAGCATAGGTGTAGAGTACAGACAATCCTCATCTTTTCTAATCAGACAACAAATCTATTAATGTATTAATCGGAACTTTTATTAACAATGTAGCTGATGAATATTCTTCTGCAGCATTATGATACACAAGCTATACTATAGTGGTTATTTTTTAGATTAAAGTTGTCAAGTTTGTCCTTCTGAGATATTTACATTTGATAAGAGTGAGTAAAACGAAAATGACTGAGTTACGTCATCTTCAGACAAAATCATCGTTCTCTAATTTCGTCTTCAATCACTGTTACAGAAATTCCCTGATATATCATAAATGTCATAAATTTATTTCGAAAAAATAATGTTTCAAAATATTTTTCTTTTACTCTAATATTTCTGATGAATAAATGATATTTATTTTTAAAAACAATTTTTTTAAATGTTTGAATTCCGGAATTTTATTATTCGAGAATTTCCTAATTCGGGATTCTTAAATTTTGGCAATTTTTTAATTTGGGGAAATTTATTATTCGAGAATTTTTCAATTTGGAAATTTTAGAATGTCGGGAATATTATTTCTACGGCTTTCTCAATTGTCTCTTAAAATCTTTAATTTCAATTTCATTATTTCACTGAATAACCAAAAAATTACGAAAAGTTTCGTAATTAAAAGTTAAGAGTGAAATGTCTTTGATTTTTATATCAAGAAACCGAGAATGAAGCTAAAAGAAGTTTTATAGCAATATTTATTATTTCATTATTCATAATTGATATAAGCGATTACGATTTGGGGAAATCGGTTTAATATCAAAATCATTGTTAGCGTGCTTACGAAACTTTACAATAAAAAATGAAAATTTAATATCTTAAAAACAAGAATTGTATATTTAATAGCAAAGATTGATATTTTATGTATTAAGACGTAGAACAATACAAATTGATAATGATATTATGAAATAATATAAAAGAAATTAAAGAAATCAATAGGTTGAGGTACATAAGTTAATACAAATATTCTACAAAAATTAATATACTCAATGTGAAAGTAAAAAGAAATAAGAGATAATTTTATTTACTGTAATAGACGCTAACAGAAATCGTAAGCTTCAGTTGATGAAATTGAAAAACAGTATATAAAAAAATCCGAATAGCGCGTTTTATATAATAAAGTGTTTTCCAGTGTGATTGAAAAAACGAAAAACCTACAGATATTTTTTAATTTAATTAAATCCCAGTTTTGGCATTTTTACATCAAATAAAACAGAAACTTACCAAAGGAAACATCTAACTGAACAAATTACATTTGAATTCATTTAATTAACATTAAATTGAAGGTAACGAAGGTAATTAAAATCAGGTTTTGCCACTTTTCATGCAATTCTTGTCCCTAAAAGGTCATTTCACATTCTGCAATAGTAAAAAGGAGCAGCTATGTTTTCATGAAAGGTAAGGAAGAAAATCGTACAACAAATTTAGAATTTCTGAAATTTTGCAGATTTGGTATCTTTTCGGATTTTTATTTCTTTTTAATCAAGTGATAAAGGAAACTTGATTGCTGAATCGTCAAGCTGTTGCTTCTACTCGGCATTCTGAAATTTTGTTCGGAAATTTTTTTTCTTGAACTGAAGTTTCCTATGAGTTGTTGTGCCAGGTTTTTTCATTCATTTCAATCTTTTTGTGGTTTCTTTTTTTTTGAAATTTATTACAATTTTTTTCATAGCAGAAATTATGCTTCTGCTTAAATTTTCTGCTCTTTGGAGCTAAAAAAGAAAAACTAAGTCCTTTAACCAGCTTTCTTTGACTATCAGTTAAAGTTTTGCCTATCAAAAATTCAAATGTTCGTATTGCAGGATTAGGATATGATATGATATGATAAAAGAAGTTAACATTTTTATTTTGAATCAGTGAAAGAAGAAAACCCTTTGATACATCTAAACTTGCTAACTAAAGATAACGCTTAAATCTTAGAATCTTTGAATTCACTTCGTAATTTTTATGGGAATTAGTTAAATATAATAAAGACTTCTGTTTACATATACCGTGCAAAAACAGAGGTCAGCAGTTAAGAACCTAGAGGCAAGCTTCCGAACATCAAGTAGGGCTCTTATTCCATAGTAATCATGTTCTTTTCTGTCAATGGTAATACCCAATTTCCTAGCCGCAAATAGAAAGAAACGGTTTTGAACCGGTTCAAGCCTAATTTTATGTACGAGGTATTACGGTGACCATATGATGCAGGCATATTCCAGATAAGAGCAAACTACAAAAAACATTTAAAGGTCATCCGC
>JAAAKG020182689.1:14057-25752 GCA_010014905.2 Druon quercuslanigerum
TGAAGAAAGAATCTTAATTTTCTACAACAAAAATAATGAAATCAAATCAAATACATGAATGTTGAAGTAAGAAGGACTAATTTTCATAAAAAAGTAGTTTAATTTTGAGTTAAAAAATTAAATTTGCAATCAAAGAAAAGATGAATCAAGATGAAAAGATTAATACCAAAATAGATGAATTTTCAACCCAAAAAGACGAATTTTCAACCAAAAAGCGAAATTTTAAGTTGAAAAAATTATTTTTTAACCAAAGAAATAAATTTTTTCTAAAAATAGTTGATTTGTCTACCCAAATAGAAGAATTTTCAACCAGAAAAATGAATTTTTAACAAAGTTCTTTAACTTTCCACCAAGTAATAGAATTTTAAACAAAAAAAAGATAATATTTCAACAAAAAATGGAATAGTGAAATTTCCAACTGAAAAATAAATTAAAAAAAAAATCTGTAACATTATAGGTAAATTTCGATCAAAATAAATTAATTCCCAACCTCAATAGTTGAATTTTCAACCCGAAAAGAAGAATTTTCAACAAAACAGTTGAATTTTCAATGTAAAAAATTGATTTTGAAGAAAGAATCTTAATTTTCTACAACAAAAATAATGAAATCAAATCAAATACATGAATGTTGAAGTAAGAAGGACAAATTTTCATAAAAAAGTAGTTTAATTTTGAGCTAAAAAATTAAATTTGCAATCAAAGAAAAGGTGAATCAAGATGAAAAGAATAATACCAAAATGGATGAATTTTCAACCCAAAAAGCAAAATTTTAACAAAAATCAAGAATCTTAAGAAAAAATGGATTTTTAACAAGCTCGTTCAACTTTTAACCAGATAGTAGAATTTTAAACAAAAAAAAGGATAAAATTTCAACAAAAAATCAAAGATAAATTTTCATTTAAAAACATTATTTTGCAGCTAAAGATTCTATTAAAATATTTTAATTTTAAACCCAAAAAGACGAATTTTCAACCCAAAAAGATGAATTATCAATTAAAATCAAGAATTTTTGATCAGAAAAATGAATTTTTTAACAAAGTTGTATAACTTTTCATCAAGTAATAGAATTTCAAACAAAAAAAGATAATGTTCCAGCGAAAAATGGAATAGTGAAATTTCCAGCTGAAAAAATAAATTAAAAGAAAAACCAATCTTTAACATTATAGGTAAATTTCTACCAAAATAAATCAATTCCCTGCCACAATAGTTAAATTTTCAACCCGAAAAGAAGAATTTTTACAAAAGAGTTAAATTTTCAATTTAACAAATTTATTTTGAAGAATGAATCCTAATTTTGTATAAAAAAATCAAATCAAAGACATGAATGTTGAAGTAAGAAGGGCAAATTTCCATAAAAAAGTAGTTTAATTTTGAGTTAAAAACCTAAATATTAATACCAAAATAGATGAAATTTCAACCAAAAAGTGAAATTTTAGCAAAAATAAAAAATCTTCAACAAGAAAAATGGATTTTTAACAAACTCGTTCAACTTTTAACCAGGTAGTAGAATTTTAAACAAAAAAAGGACAAAATTTCAACAAAAAATTGAAGATAAATTCAGATCAATCAGTTAAAATCAAGAATTTTTAACCAGGAAAATAAATTTTTATCATACTAGTTCAACTTTTAACCAAATATTAGAATTTTAAACAAAAAATATCAAATTTGTACTTCAAGTGACAGTATCCAAGATATTAAAAAAATTTTAATATTAAAAAAAATGCAGTCAAACTGCACGCATTAAAGCGCGAAATCTGTTTTACAAATGTAATCAACACACGCTGAGATTTTTTTTCAACTTCCATATTTACTTTCGCTTAAAATATTCACATATTCGCAAATAATTAAGTAACATAAATGCCTTTCTATATTAATAAATAAATGTAAACATTTCTAATTATAATAAATTTCAAATTGGAGTTTAATCTCCATTTTTCTATAAAAATATACATCTCTTGATCTGTGCCTAACGAGTATCCAAAAGTAAAAAAAAAAAAATTAATAGTAAACGAAAAAATGTAATATTGCAAAATTATAAAAGTTTAAAACTTATAATTTAATTCGAGATTTTAAATAGTCTTATCTACTGACTCAATCTTTCACACTGTTGACTTCTGCCTTGCGTTTTTTGATTGATCGCAGTCTGTTGTTGCAATAAATTCGGAGGAAAACAGACAAGAAGACCAAAATTATTCCGAAAACACCAAGCGTCGTGATTGGGTGGTGATAAATCACACAAGAGAGCAGAATCGCCAAACCCTGCAGAAAAAGAACAAGTTATTGGTAAAATTCCAACAAAAAAAGGTCGATCTCCTTCGATTTTTTTTCTCGCTTATTTTCTGCCTTTTTGTCGCGCTGAATTCGAATCTAATGAAGAAAAAAAGGATGTTTTATCTTAACCTTTTCGAGTCATCGAGAATTTTTTCTCTCGAAAATGTAGATTATCGTCCATTTTTTAAAAAGTAATTAATAATAAAACAAACTTTTAATAACATTTACAAACCAAGTGTTAAATTTTCAATCCAAAATATTTATTTTTTACTAAAAAATAATATTTTCGACAAAGTATTTCAACTTTCAACCAAATAATTGATTTTTTTTAAACAAAAAGATGAATTTTTTAGAATAAAGTTGAATTTTCAACCTAAAAATTCAATTTTCGATAAAATAGTTCAATTTCAGCTAAGAGAGATAAATTTAAACTGAAATAAGGAATTTTCAACCCAGAAGATTTTTTTTTGAAGAAAATTATTAACTTAGTATCAAGTAAATTTTTTTTAACCAAGCGAGATAAATTTTCAACAAAAAATGTAATATTTTATATTTAAAACAAAAAAGATTTTTATTTTTTGAAAATAAAAAGCAGAATTTTCAACATAACAGTTAACCTTATCAACGAAATAGTTAAATTTTTAACCACGAAAAAATATTTTCTTCCGAAAAACACGATTTTTCAACAAAATATATGACTTTTCAAGCCAAAAAGTTAAATTTTCGACAAAAAAGTTTAATTTTACCTAAGAGAGATGAATTTTCAACCAAAAAATGACTTTTTAACCAAATTATTCATTTTTCTATCAAGTAGAATCATTTTTAACCAAAAGAGATAAATTTTCAACAAAAAAATGTAATATTTTATATTTCAAACAAAACAGATTTTAATTTTAAATCTGAAATAGTTAAAGTCAACCAACAAAGACGAATTTTTAAGGAAATACAGTTCACTTTTCAACCAAATAGTTTAAATTTTAACCAAGAAATTTTATCGAAAAAAACGAATATTGAATGTAATACATGAATTTTTAATCCAGCAGTTGAATTTTCTAGGCAAAAGGACAATTTTTGGTGAATAAAGTTTAATTTTCAATCCAAAAAGCTATTTTCTTCAGAAAAAAACGAATTTTCAACAAAATAAATAAATTTTTAATCAAATAGTTAAATTTTCTAGACAAAAGAACGCCTTTTTTTAAAATAAATTTGAATTTTTAATCCAAACAGTTGAATTTTTGACAAAAATGTTCATTTTCATTCTGGATAGATAAGTTTTTAAACAAAAAAGATAACATTTCTACATTGAAAGATGAATTTTCAACTGAAATAGAAAATCTTCAAAACAATAAAATGTATTTTTAACAGAATTAATAAATTCTTTTTTAAATAGAAAAGTTTTTATCAAAATAAATAAATGTAATTTAATTTAAAAACAGATTTTAAATCAAGAACAGTAAAAGTCAACCAAAAAAGACAAATTTTCAACAAAAAATTAAATTTTTCAATGAAATAGTGGAACTTTTAACTAAGAAAAATAATTTAAAAAAAAACAAAAAAAAAACGATTTTTCAGCTAAGTACATGAATCTTCAATCAAATAGTTGAATTTTCTAAACAACAAGACTAATTTTCTAGAACAAAGTTAAATTTTTATACCCAAAATGTTGATTTTGCATGAAAAAAAGTTCACTTTCATGCAAGAGAAAAAATTTTCAATAATGAAAGATAAATTTCCTATGATAAAAGATGAATTTTTAACGGATATAAAAAATCTTTTTATAACAAAAACAAAAAATACTTTAATTTTAAATCGAAAACAGTTAACTTTAGCCAAAAAGAGTCCAATTTTCAACAAAACAATTAACTTTTCAATGAACTAGTTGGATTTTTAAACAAGAAAAATCATTTTCTTCCGAAAAAATTGAACATTCAACAAATGACATGAATTTTCAATCAAATAGTTAAATTTTCTAGACAAAAGAACGCTTTTTTAAAATAAATTTGAATTTATAATCCAAAAAGTGGAATTTTCGACAAAAAAGTTCATTTTCATTCCAGATAGATGAATTTTCAAACAAGAAAGATAACTTTTTTATGATTAATGATGCATTTTTTACCAAGAAAAATCATTTTATTCAGAAAAAAAAACAAATTTTCCACAAAACACATATATTTTTAATCAAATAGTTGAATTTTCATTTTAAAAAAGTTCATTTTCACGCAAGAAAGATGAATTTTCGACAAAGATAAGTTTCCTATGATAAAAAATGAATTTTTAACGAAAATCATTCAAAAAAAAGTTCTTTTGCAATCTAGATAGATGAAATTTTGATAGATGACGATAACATTTCTACGATAAAAGATGAATTTTCAACTGAAATGAGAAATCTTCAACCCAAAAAATGTATTTTTAAAAGAATTAATCAATTTTCTTTCAAGTAGAATTATTTTTAACCAAGAGATAAATTTTCAACATGTAGATATAATATTTAATATTTCAAACAAAATAGATTTTGAATCAAATACAGTGAAAGTCAACCAAAAAAGACAAATTTTAAACAAAACAGTTAACTTTTTAATGAAATAGTGGAACTTTTAACCAAGAAAAATCATTTTTTTCACACAAAAAAAAGGATTCTTCACCAAAAAACATGAATTTCCAATCAAATATTTGAATTTTCTAGAAAACGAATTTTTAACCAAAATGAATTTTCAAGCAAAAAACTGAATGTGTAACCAAATTTTTGAACTTTCTATAAAGTAAAATTATTTTTACTCAAAAAGATGAATTTTCAACAACAATCTAATGTTTGACATTTCAGCTAAAACCAATTTGAAAATCATGAATTTCCAACGAAAAAGCTTAATTTTCTACCAAAAAAAGACGAATTTAAAAAAAAAAATGGTTAAAGTTTCTCCTAAAAATGTAATTTTTTCACACAAATTATTGAATTTTTAACTAAAAAGATAAATATACAATATAAAATGGAATAGTTAAATTTTCAGTTAAAAAAATAATTTTCAACACAAAAAAAAAAAACAAGGCATTTTCAATTTCAAAAGATAATATTTCAAAAATGACTCTACTATCATGATTTTTCAAATAACAAAAATCAAATTTCACAAAATAATATAATATGAAGTTTAATTTTCAACCAAAAAAAGGAATTTTCTACCAAAATAATTAAATTTTCCACCCAAAAGGACAATTTTTCAAGAAAACTAACTGAATATTCAACAACGACAGAATAACTGCCAAAATCGTTGAATTTCCTACAAAGCAGGCTAATTTTTCATGAAATAGTTTAATTTCCAACTGAAAAGATAAATCTAAAATTAAATGATAAAATTTTCAGTAAAAAAAAATGAATTTTGAACATCAACAAAATAAATATTATACCCAAAAAGATGATATTTCAAGCAAGAACATTAATTTTCTGTAAAAAAGATAAATTTTAAACTAAACAGATGAATTTTCAACTACGTAATAAAGAAATTTTTCAAATACAATTCATGAACTTTCAACGAAATGATCAATAAAAAAATTTTCAAGCAAGAATCTTAATTTTTATCATGAATTTTCAAGTAAGAAAGACAAAAATTGAATTTAAAAAAATGACTCCCAAAATCGCTGAATTTTCTACCAAAAAAGATTAATTTTAAATAAAATAGTTGAATTTTCAGCTAATAAAGATAATTTACAACTAAAATTTAAATAGCTTTAATTTAAAAAAAAAATAGAATAATTTTAAACAGAATAATTAAATTTTTTATCAAAATATTAAACTTTTTGACCAAAAAGACGAATTTTTAATGAAATACATGAATTCCAATCAAATAGTTGAATTTTCAACAAATGCGTCAAAGATTATTTTTCTAGCAGGAATCTTAATTTTTATTATGAATTTTCAAGTAAGAAAAGATAAACTTTCACCAAAAAATGTAATAATTCATTTGTAATCATTTAGTTCAACCAAAAAAAGAATTTTTTATCAAAATCGTTGAATTTTCCATCCTAAAAAGGGGCAATTTTTCGAAAAAAATTGAATTAAAAAAAAATGACTTTCCCAAAATCGCTGAATTTTCTACAAAGCAGACTAATTTTTCAGGAAATAGTTAAATTTTCAATGGAAATTATGAATTTCGAACGAAGAAGATTAATTTTTTATCTAAAAAGATTAATTTTACACAAAATAGTTGAATTTTCAGCTAATAAAGATAATTTACAACTAAAAATTAAATAGTTTTAATTTAAGAAAAAAAAAGAATAATTTTTAACAAAATAATTAAATTTTTCATCGAAATATTAAACTTTTTGACCAAAAAGACGAATTTTTAATGAAATACATGAATTCCAATTAAATAGTTGAATTTTCAAAAAATGAGTCAAAAGATTATTTTTTTAGCAGGAATCTTAATTTTTATCATGAATTTTCAAGTAAGAAGGATACTTTTTCAAGAAAAATATAATAATTAAATTTTCCATCAAAGAAAGAATTTTCTATCAAAATCGTTGAATTTCCCATCCAAAAGGAGCAATTTTTGACAAAAATTAAATTTAAAAAAAATTGTTTTCCCAAAATCGCTGAATTTTCTACAAAGCAGACTAATTTTTCAGGAAATAGTTAAGTTTTCAATGGAAATTATGAATTTCGAACGAAGAAGATTAATTTTTTATCTAAAAAGATTAATTTTACACAAAATAGTTGAATTTTCAGCTAATAAAGATAATTTACAACTAAAAATTAAATAGTTTTAATTTAAGAAAAAAAAAGAATAATTTTTAACAAAATAATTAAATTTTTCATCGAAATATTAAACTTTTTGACCAAAAAGACGAATTTTTAATGAAATACATGAATTCCAATTAAATAGTTGAATTTTCAAAAAATGAGTCAAAAGATTATTTTTTTAGCAGGAATCTTAATTTTTATCATGAATTTTCAAATAAGAAGGATATATTTTCAATATATTATATAATATTTAAATTTTCTACCGAAAAAGACGAATTTTCAAGCAATAAGTTTCTATTAATGAAGATAATTTCCCAGCCAAATAATTGAATTTTCAACTAAAAAAATCAAAAATACAATATAAAATGGAATAGTTAAATTTTCAGTGAAAAAATAAGAATTTTCAACAAGAAAAAACGTGTTTTCAACCAAAAAGATAATACTTTAAGCAAGAATAATAATTTTCTATCAAAAAATATTAATTTTAAACAAAATATGTGAGTTTTCAGCTAATAAAGACAATTCACAATTAAAAATGAAATAATTTGAATTAAAAAAAATAATAATTTTCAACAAAATAATTAAACTTTTCATTAAAATATTTATATTTTGAAAGGAAAAGATTAAATTTCTATAAAAAAGACGATTTCAAGCAATAATCTTAATTTTCATCATGAATTTGTAAGTAAGAAAGATAAATTTTTAACAAAAATATAATAGTTAAATTTTCAACCAAAGAAAGAATTTTTAAATTTTTAATACAAAAGGAACAATTTTCCACAAAAATTGAATTAAAAAATAATGACTTTCCCAAAATCGCTGCATTTTCTACAAAGCAGACTAATTTTTCAGGAAATAGTTAAATTTTCAATGTAAATTATGAATTTCAAACGAAGAAGATTAATTTTCTACCGAAAAAGAAGAATTTTTAAGCAATAAGTTGAAGTTTCTATTAATGAAGATAATTTCCCAGCCAAATAATTGAATTTTCAACTGAAAAAAAAACAAAAATATCAAAACAAATATCAAAAAAGATAAAGTTTAAACAAAATAGTTGAAATTTTAGCTAATAAAGATAATTTACAAATACAAATGAAATAGTTTTACTTAAAAAAAAAAAAATTCAACAAAAGAGTTAAATTTTTCATCAAAATATTAAACTTTTTGACCGAAAAGTCGAATTTTCAATGAAAATACATGAAATACATAAAAATACATAAAATAAGTGACTTTTAAAAAAATTAAAGAATATTAAGCAAATATCGTGTAAAAAACCCGTAATCTCGAAAAGAGTTAAGGAAATACTTTTTTCAATTAGATTTTAATTCAGCTTGAAAAAAATACAAAAAATATATATGAATTTAAAAGAAATCGAAGGGGACAAACCTTTTCAGCAGTTTTACCGCAATTTTATCATAGAGATAAGAAATATTTTTAGAATAAATTAGAAGAAAAGAAGTAGAGTACTCTCCAGGAATATGAAAACACCTAAAAAAAACTAGCGATTGAAAATATAAATTTTAAAAAGCAGACTTCAAGGTTCATTTTTTATAAGTTTCACATTTTTAGCATTATTTTTCTAGATTTTCCCAGGTTTTTCGTATTTTCATTATCCTAAATTTAAACTTAAATATAAATTAATGTAAAGTAAAGTAAATTTGAAATTAAAAACTTTAAATCGTTTTCAAAACTCAATAGCGTTTTAGGAATTCTTATCTCATTTTTGACGTACCTGTCTTATCGTCATAATAATCACAAACGTGACAGCACCAAATTTCGAAATTGTATAAAAAATGTAGAGTTGTCCACTAGCTGAGCAAATTGAAATTAAGAGGCAATCCATAACGAATCTCGGATGCTGAAAGAGAATTTTCCACTTTAGAAATTACTTAAATTTTTTCTAATAAAATCATAAAATATAAAATAAGGGGCCGTACTTAAATTACGTAACAGATTACAGACAATATTTCAGATACAAAATAAATCTTTTCGAATTTTCTTATTTATTTTAAACTAAAAAATTACTTTTCTACCATAAGATATGACTTTTTTAATAAAATACCTGAATTTTTCAACAAAGTAAATAAATTCTCAAAAATTAATTAAATTCTCAACCTAAAAACATAAATTATCAACAAAAAAAGTGAAATTGTTGATATTTCAACCCAAAATAGGATGAAATTTCATTTTCAAACATTGATTTTCCAACCAAAAGGACCGAAATTTTTTAATCTTCAAGCAAAAAGACGAATTTTCGGTACAAAAATAAAAATCACAATCATAAGATATGAATTTTCAGAGATGAAAAAATAACTTTTAACAAAATGATTCGGTTTTAAACAAAATAGTATAACTTTCAACCAAAAAATATGAATATTCGACAAAAAATGATTTTTTGATTAAGTAGTTCAAACAAAATAGTTGAATCCTCAACCAAGTAAATATTTTATGAAATAGTTGAATTTTTACCAAAGCATTTGAGTTTTTAAATAAAAAGAATGATTTTTTTCAACAAAATTGTTCAATTTTCAAAAAGCAGTTGCACTTTTATCTAAGAAAGATGCAGTTTCTACTAGGAAAAAAGGAATTTTTTAAATAAAAACAGAAAACTTCACAAAATGTATTTAAATTTTTAACCCGAAAAGACGAATTTTTAACAGAACAGCTGAATTTTCAACCAAAAAGGATAAACTTTTAACCAAATTGTTGAATTTTCAACAAATTTTATGTATCCAAGAAAGATAAAATTTCTACTAAAACGGATTAAATTTTAAATCAAAGCGACAATTTAAAAAAAAATTGAATTTTTCAACAAAAAAATTAACTTTTCAACGAACTAGTTTGATTTTTAAACAAGAAAAATAATTTTTTTCCGAAATAATTTAATTTTTAACAAAATACATGAATTTTCAATCAAATATTTGAATGTTCTAGACAAAAAGACGCCTTTATAGAATAAATTACCGCAATTGTTGAATCTTAAAGCCAAAAGACGAATTTTCGGTACAAAAATTAAAATCACAATCATGAAATATGAATTTTCAGAGATAACAAAATAACTTTCAACAAAATAGTTCTGTTTCAAAAAAAAGTAAAAATTTTAACCAAAAATATGAATACTCGACAAAAAATTATTTTTTTATTAAGTAGTTCAAACAAAATAGTTGAATATAAAATAGTTTTTAAATAAAAAGAATGATTTTTAAAACAAACTTGTTGAATTTTCAAACAGTTGCATTTTTGTCTTAAAAAAAAGAATTTTTAAAATAAAAACAAAAAATTTCACAAAATGTATTTGCATTTTCAAGCAAAAAAGATTTTTGTTTGACTTTCAAACATTTAAATATGAAATTTCAACAAGAAGTAAATTTTTTATGAAGGTACCTGAATTTTCGACCCGAAAAGACGAATTTTTAACAGAAAAATTGAATTTCTAACCGAAAGGGGTGATTTTTTAACCAAATTGTAGAATTTTCAACCAAAAAGTTGAATTTTTATTCAAACAAGATAAAATTTCTACTAAAAAATATGAATTTTTAAATCAAAGCGACAAATTTAGAAAAAAGTTGAATTGTTATTTAAAAAATCTCTCTAACAAAATAGTTGAATTTTCAACACAAAATGATCCATTTTCAACAAATTGAATTTTCAGCGAACAAAAATGAATTTGTCAAAATCGCCGAATTTCCTACAATACAGACTATTTTTTCAAAAATAAGTTAAATTTTCAGTTAAAAAAATTAAATCCCATGAAACAAAAGAAACGAAATTTCTACTCAAAATTGCAATAAATTTTAAGTTAGAAAAATGAATTTTTAATAAAAAAAAACTGCTTTTCAACGAAAGAAATGAAATTTTATTCAAAAAGGTTAACTTTCTATCAAAAGAGAGCAATTTGTAACAAAATATATTAATTTTTGAGAAAAAAGATTTTATTTACATATAAACAAGACAAACTTTTAACAAAATAGATGAATTTTTAACTGAAAAAGAAAGAATATCACATAAAATAGAATAATTTAATGTTAAGTTGGAGGAATAAGTTTTTAATTGAATAAAATAAAATTTCAACTAAATAGTTAAATATTGAAACAAACAGATGAATTTTCAACCAAAAAGATTAAATTTCTATCGACAAAAAAGTAAAAAAATGGAATAGTTCAATTTTTAGTTTAAAAAAATTAATTTTTAATCAAAATACTAATTAGCAACTAATGAAATGAAATTTATTTCCAAAAGGGTTAATTTTCTACAAAAAAGAATAATTTTTAACAAAATAAATTAATTTTCAACTAAAAAAGCTAAATTTTCAACAAAAATTAGAATAAGTTTATGTTAAGTTAGAGAAATAATTTTTTAAGCAAATAAAATATAATTTTAACAAAATATTTCAATATTCAAGAAAACAGTTGATTTTTCAACCAAAAGGGATACATTTTTAACAAAATTTTTCAATCTTTAAACAGTTGCAAAAAGATCATTTAAAAAAAAACTAAAATATATAAATTTTTGAAATAAAAACACAAATTAGAAAAAAGTTGAATTTTTACATAAAAAAGACGTCAGTTGACTTATCAGCACCAAAGTATGAATTTTAAACAAGTGAATTTTCTAGAAAAAATGGAATTTTTAACTAAAAACTTTTTTTCAACCAAAGAAATTAATTCTTAACAATAACTAGAACTAATTTTT
>JAAAKG020182700.1:0-25749 GCA_010014905.2 Druon quercuslanigerum
AAAAAACTGTTCATCATTTTTTTATTCTTTAATATGGGGATAATTCTGAATTGAAATAATTGTAAATAATTAAAAAACACAATAAATAATTAAAAAAATTTACAATAATTTGAAATAAAAATGACTGATGACCTGAATCAAAAGTATATGAGAGCCCCAATCAAGCACCACCTCTCTGCGTGTCCTATTCGGTCCTGCCTCAACGAAGGAGGCGAGCAGCAGACCGGCCGAGAACCGTGATCATCGATTCAAAATCAAATCAGATACGATTGAACATTTTTAATCGTATCTCGGGAACCGATAAAGATTTTTAAAGTTTTTTTGCCTAAATTAAAGATAAAATTTCAGGCTCTATGTTGTATAATTTTCAGATTTTTCAACAATTTTCCTAAGTCATGCTAAAAGTTGAAGTCGAGGTACAAAATTTTAGAAAATCTAGAATTTTTTTTTAAACTTATCACTTTCTGTATTTTCTTCAGCAAATAAAAAAAATCTGACATCACTTGACGTGGAATTTCAGAGGCTTTCCAACTGTTTTTTTTTTAAATGCCCTATCATCTTTTTTCGCGGAGTTATCGTGGTAAAAAGCCAGCAGTGATTTGTAATAGAGCTTGCGTCAATCGATCTCATAATTTCCGACGGTATTACATTAAATAATCGCAGAATTTTCAACAAAATAGAGGATTTTTTTGGATAGAGTTAAATTTTTAAACAAGAAGATTAATTTTCTATCGAAAAAGAAAAATTTTCAACCAAATACACCAATTTTCGAGCAAGTAGCTGAATTTTTAATCAAAAAAGATTAATTGCAGATAAAAAATGGAATCCTTAGATTTTCAGTTAAAAAATTAATTTTTAACCAAAGAGAATGAATTTTTATCAACCTGTTTCTATTGTCAACCTAATCGATGGATTTTGAACTAAAATGCTGAATTTTCAACTAGAATACTTAAACTTTAGTTAAATTTTGGACAAAATATTTAGATATACTTTTAACCAAAGAGATTAATTTTCAACTAAAATGAAGCATCTTCAAACAAAAAAATGACATTTTTACAAAGTTGTTATATTTTTTACAAAAATGTCAATTTTTACTCAAAAGAGATGAATTCTCAATAAAAAATGTAATAGTTGATATTTCAAATTGAACTGATGTTAACTAGGAATCAAAAATTTACTTTAAGTCAATAAAAAAAATTAATTTTGAACAAAATAGATAAACTTTTAACCAAATAGTTGAAATTTCTACCCAAAAAGACGAATTTTTAACAAATTACATCAGTTAATAACGAAGTAGTTGAATTTTCAGCTAAAAATATAGGTTTTAAGCCACAAAATTGAATTTTCAACAAAACAAAGATCGATTTTCTACCAAAAGTGGAATATTTCAATTTTCAGTTAAAAAATTAAGATTTGAGTTAAAAAAACCAATTTTAAACAAATTAGTTAAATTTTTTAACTAAACTTGTCAATTTTGAACCAAAATAATGAATCCTCATCTGCAGCACTTAGACTTTAGTCAAATTTTCAACCGAAGAGATGAATTTTCAACTAAAATGTAAAATCCTCAACTGAAAAAATTATTTTTTAAAACCAAACTGTTGCATTTTCTACCAAGTAAAATAATTTTTAAACAAAACAGATTAATTAATTTTTTGATTTTTATTTTTCAATCCAAATGGATTCGGTAAGTTAAAAAATAAACTAAAATTAATATTGAACAAAATATATTAGTTTAAACCCAATAGTTAAATCTTTATTGAAAAAAATTACAATTATAAATGGAAAAGATCAGTTTTCAAAAAATAATATTAATTTCGAACAAAAAAAAAAAGAAATTTTCAACATAATAGTTGAAAACTATTTGAATTACTACATGTAAACTGCTTTTAATTATTTAGATTACCGCGGATTACCGTGGATTACAAGTTAGTTACTTGTATGATCTAAATCACTTCTAATTAAATGGATTACAGTGGATTACTCCGGATTATAGGGGGATTACTCTCGAATACAAGTGTATTATTTGGATTACCTTAATTATCCCGAACATTCTGCATTACAAGTTGATAACTGTGGATTACTCTGTATTAATTTTTTTACCCTGGATTACACCGTTTTGGAATTTGATTGCTCTAAATTCATTAAATGATTTTGGATCATAAGTGGTTTAATCTTGATTACTTGAGATTGAAAGTGAATGTCGACAAATTAGAACTGGATTACAAGTGGATTACCTGAATTATGACGAATTAACTGTATTACAATTAGATTACCTTAGATTACTCCGTGGTTGCAATTGGATTACTTTGAATTAATTGAAATATTTTTAATTAAAAGTGGATTACTCAGAATTACACTGGTTAGATTTTTCATGCTCTAAAGAAATATTTTAAATGGCTCCCTAAATTAAATTAATTTTATATTTGAACTATCCAAAACTGTTCAATTTCAAATGTGAAAATATTTAGAATTAAAGAATTTTAGGGATCGTTTCAGTCTGAAATGATTAAACTGGTTGAAGATAGAACCCATTATAATTGTCAATTTTTTCATTCAAATATTTACATCAAGATATGAAAAGATAAAAAATTCCGTCCGAAATAAAAATATCCAATAAAGCTCTAGCCATTTATATACCACTATCGGAAACTCGAATTTTCACCTGAACTCAAAACTCAACATTTAAAAAAAATGCCATGTGGCTTCTGGAACTTCGGAAATAATCCCAACTTTTAAATTAAGCCTGAAGCAATGTCTGGACTCCTGTGGATTTTTTAAATCACTAAAATCCTCTACCATTTGTAGCCGTTTCTTCATTAGGAGCGCTCACATTCGTATGAACGTTTGTTCAGAGAAGTGGAAAACTGGAGAAAACCAAAACTTCTGAGATTTCAGGCAGCTTAATTTTCGTCAGTTTATGAAATTTTTAATGTTGATGAGTTCAAAATCCTCCAGTTTACTAGGAGAAGCCGCTGCCGGAGTTAGTGGAGCATACTGCCGAACATATACCGTATCCGGCAACTTTATATCGTGCACAAGAAAGAGAGTCATCCTTCTATATATTTTGACATCGGAGGAGCCAGAGTGTACAGGTTGTCACGCATCGTTGGCCACCTACTGCCATGAAAGAAAGGAATTTCTTTTCCATCACGGATTATTACTGTTCCTCTCAGAGATGCTATTTAACCAAGCTCATTTGTTTCTACAGTTCCCAAGACAGGATTTAAATCCACAGAAATTATTTGTGTGAAACTACGAACGGTTTTGTCTTTACCGTTAGCCATTTACTTGCTATCATGATTCGTCATTTTAAATTATCCGTTTATAGAGAAATTAATGCCTTTAGTAGTTGTACTTGCATGCCAACTCATTACTATATCCTTTAGATGCGAATATTTTACTTCATTCGAGGTGTTGTGTTCAGTTAATTTAATTCTGAATATTAATAAGACGTTTTATGATAGCTTTAGCAAACACTTATGGATATGTTTACTTAATCATATCAAGGTTGCGAAGGTTGTTCTTTCATAGAAGAACAGAAAATTTCGCAATGTAGCATCTTTAAAAAATATTTTAACAGCATGTTCTTTTCGTTTCTGATCATATTTTTATGGATGTCGGAGCGGAAAAAATATTTAGATATACTTTTAACCAAAGAGATCAATTTTAAACTAAAATGAAGCATCTTCAACCAAAAAAATCTCATTTTAACAAAGTTGTTACATTTTTTAGAAAAGTATCAAATTTTAACCGAAAGAGATGAATTCTCAATGAGAAACGTAATAGTTGATATATCAAGCAGCATGTTCTTTTCGTTGCTGATAATATTTTTATGGATGTCGGAGTACTACAGTTCTCTTTAGTCAGATTTTACTGTGTTTTCAGCCGTAAAAAGTTACTAAAATTTAGGTAACTTTTTCTACACGGACGATTAGTCTTAAAATGATGTGCCATTATGGAAAATGGAATAAAAAATGTTTTTGAAGTTCTTAATTTAAAATTGTTGAATTAAACATCCATTGAAGAAATTGTACATTTATGCTGTCAATAGTTTTGTTAGAGATACATTTATTAAACAAGTGTGATTTTTGAAGTTTTAAGGATTCGGAAGATTTTTTTGACTTCCTTCTTATGAAAGATTTTTTATTTTTTAAACAATATACCAAAAATATATAATAATGACTTTTACCGTTAACGACATTGCAAGGGATTACAAATAATTTTAAAGCTTTTTAGGAAGTATTTATTTACAACACTTTTCCGAAATTCAACGAGATTTCCAAAGTTTTTTAGGAATTTCAGGAGATTTTAAGGATTCTGAAGTATTACGAGGATTAGGACTTAATCACTTTTAATTAAAGAGTTTAATTTTTAATCAAATAAGATTAAAATTTTATCAAAAATGATCAGGTAACAAATTGAAAAAGTTTAGTTTTCTGTTAAAAAAAATTTATATTAAATTAAAAAAAATAATTTAAAAAAAAAATGAATTTTCAAACGAAAAGATAAATTTTTAACGAAGAGGATTAATTTGTTAACAGAAAAAGATTAATTTTTGACAAAATATATTAATTAAATTTGAATGAATTGGAATTTCTCAAGGAATTTCCGAACAAATAGTTGAATTTTCAACTAAAAAGATTAATTTTTAACAAAAAATAGAATACATAGACAAAGTTTCGATCAAAAATAAAAACGAATTTTTAAGAAAATAATTCAATTATCAACTAAAGAAATTAATTTTTAAATAAGATGCTGTATCTTGAACTAAATAAATTAATATTTAAGCAATCAGTTCAACTTCTGACCAAATAGTTTAACTTTTTACCAACTTATTGAATTCTCTCAAAAACATATGAATTTTCTACCCCAAAATGTGAATTTCAACAAAAGAAAGTAATCTTTTAACTGAAAAAGGTCTACTTTTTATCAGGCAATTTCACTTTTAACCAAAAAAGATTAAATTTTCATAAAAAAGATCAATTTTGGCCAAAAATGGAATTTAGTTTGGAAAAAAAAACAAAATTCAATGTTAATTTTTTTATTTTGTACGCTTCTATGTCCTTATGACTCTAATCTATTGAATGAACTTTAAACAATTTTACTTTCTCAAAAATCGGTAAACGATTTTTCGTAAAAATGTTAATAATACTAAAAAATTCAGTTTTTTGACGTTTGATTTTTTAACGTTTTGTAGATAATTTTCAAGAAATCAATCTCACGGAATTTACAGAATTTTGAAAAAAAAAAAAATGCAAATTAAACATGTCTGTAAACTATCACAAACAACCCCATAATTTATAATTGCAAAAATTCCTAGGTCCTTCATAGAGAAATTTGTTTATTTATAAAACTTTCAAATTTAACATTAAACTTTTTTACTATTTCGAACAATTTTGGTTTGAAAAATTTATTTATAATTCCAAAAATAAAGAGGTAAAGTGTTTGCTCGACCGAGAAAACCGAGAAATGAATGGGAATTTTTTGGGGCTGAAAAAAATGGTTGCAAAACAAATAGTTTGAAAATTGAAAAATTTGAATATTTCTTACATAACTTAAAATTAAATCACTAAAATTCCTTTCGTTTTTCATCTATGAAATAACGGGTTTTGATCTACATAATTTATACTAGAATGGTATTAATTTTTAGCTCTGAAAAATAGTACATTGGTGCTACGAATGGAGAAAATGGTCGATTGTGAAGGAGCACGCGTTTGACGCGCGAGCGAAGCGAGCGCGGTAAGTATGCGAGTTCACAATCAACCATTCTCCTCGAGTGGAGTGGAAAAGTGACTGGCGTTCCTTACTTTTCTCAACGCTCACGTGATCACTTTTCCACACTAGTGGGTTTTTGCCTACTTTTCTCAACGCTCACGTCATCAATCGAGACATCGATCGTTTTCGCCACTATTTTTAGTTGTAAAAAGTGGTGTTTTCGACGTGTGTGTTGGACAAAATTCCTTTCTGGCTACGATGGGATTCAAAACCAGGTCTCACAGATTGCCAGTTTGGTGCTTTATCCATTAAGCTACGGAGGTGTGAGAGTAGCTAAGAGCACCACACCCGCAATCTCTGATACGTGGCTTCGAATCCCAGTGGAGCTAGGTAGGAATTTTTCTTTTTTTTAATTAAAACCATTATCGTTTATATTATGCAGATCAAAAACCGTCACTTAATCGACAAAAAAATTACACTACTTCTTTTGGGACGGGAGTAAGTTGAAGAAAAGTATCAAACGGAAGTCTCTATCTCTCTCTTACGAACAGTACATACCTTCTCTCTGTGATCGCATCTCTTTTTTGTTCGGCGATTCACAATTGCTCTAAAGACTTCTTTCCGATATCCCCACTACTGCCACGCTAATCCAGCATGTGTGTGCTCTCTCCCCCCTCTCTCCCTCTACACTTTCTTGTTACGCGATCTCCTCAAACTAATGATGATTCTTCAGGAAAGACTTCAAAGTTAATCCCTCAAAGTTTCACTTCTGCCGTGTGTCCCCACTGCAACACACAGCTTCTTTCATTGGGAGTGGTCAGTTTTTCAAGATTGATATATTTTAAAACTAGAATTTTAAAATGAAGGGCAACAAAATAATATAATATCTGACAAAAAAATGTGAAAGATTTAGAATAGGTAATACAATTTTGGTTGGGACATCAATAATGTATAATACTTTGCTTATGTTAATAATTTAGTACAGAATGCTGTAATAAACTGAATAATTTCACTTTAAATAATAGTAAATAAAATGAAAGTATAGCTGAAAGTTAATCTAAAATAGTAATCAATCTGAAAAGGTTATAATAGGTTAGAACTATATTTCTCATACGATCTCCATGTTCAAGTCTGAAGTTCTGTAATTCATGGGTCTGGCATTTGAAGATAAATCGAGCCCATAATTCTGACATCTCGAGATAATTTAGTTCCATCTGCTCATTTAAATCTAATGTTCTGAAACAACTCATTCCTTGATTTTTGAGTGAATTTCTACAATTTATATTTCTTTTTCGTCTGAGTGACAAACTCTTTTTGAGAATACCTAATCTAATACAAAAATATCTCTACTATAAGAAAAATACCACTTTTGGGACAAATAATATTTGAATTTGGAAGTGTTGTTACAGAAAATTCGAAAATTAAAAAAAAAATTATAAAGCTTTTTTTTCCAATTTTGAAAGTTTTTTAGCTAACATGGAAAAGTCTTTAAAAAATAATGTTGACAAACAACACCAAACTGGGTACATTTGAGATTAGAAGATTTTGGAAGAATGTATGGCTTGCCTATACTTAGCAGATAAAAAGTGGAAATATGGGATAATTGTAGAAATTACTTAATGACTTTTTTTTACAGAATAAATTTAATCAAGGATTTTGTATCCTGGACTAATTGATTTTATTCAGGAATTAGAAAACCACATCGAATCCATTAAAACTTATGGTTTACATCAAGTTTCTCTGGCTCCTCCGCAACACATTTATCTAATTGCAAATAGGTGAGAAAAGTAAGTAGTGAATATAATCTAACAAAATTCGGTTAAGAAAGTAATTAAAGACTTCATCACTGATTAACTTCTAATTATTCAGGCCTACTTTATAAATTAAATCCGATATTCTGATCTTCAGATTTAAATAATCACAATTTTTTATCCGGATCATTGGTGCGGTAAGTCCTCTCGGATTGGTACTCGATTTTTTTATTGATCAAAAATGGTTTCAAAATTACAATTAATACCACATTTGTAAATTTTTAAAACCCTATTGTAACAAATTACTATGTAATGAAAATGCAAAGTAATAAATATAATCTTCTTCATTGCATGTGCCGGATGCGTAAAAAAAGAAATAACATACCTATACGATTGATGGGTATGAATAAACATAAGTACTTAAAAGAGAAAAAGGATAAATAATACAAAACACTCATCAAGAGGAAAAATATTGATAATTAATCAAGCCAGTGTATTCCTGTTATATTGAAGTTAACATTAATAAATATATTATTTATATTTACATTCTATACTGCAAGTTAATTTATGAAAAAGGAAATTTTTTTTTTATTTTCTATATCATTTGAACAAAGTACGTTAAAGAGGAATACGTTACTTTTCGTAGCTTAGCGGGTAAGAGCACCAGATCGGGAATCTGAAGACCTGGGTTCGATTCCAGCGGACCTGGAGTGTCACTTTTTCACTACTTAAAAATAAAATCAGTATTTAAACAAAAATGTTGATATAAGACCAGTCGACAAAAAAGAAAGAACATTACATTATTTAGGTAGCGAGAAGTGTTGAAACCCTTTATTGATTTTTTTGTTAAAATTAATAAATTTGCTGAAATTATTGTTGCTAAAGAATGTAATATTTATTTTCATCAGGATAGAGTTCTCGAATGATTTTAATTGTAATTTGAGGAAAACTTTATCGGATATTCGATACGTGAGGGGCTAATTTAAATCGTATATAGTAATAACGTTTGATCGAGCGTTTGATTAATAGTGCTCGAGGCACTTACGCGGTCATGTATCTCCGTGACTAAAGGAAACATTATCCATAATTTAAAAACTTATGAGGCAATTCTGAAATGTTTTTAGTTTCTCTGACGAGTTTGAAATATTTTATAAGGTGCCAAAAATGCCCTCTAACATTAGCCCCATTGCTTTAGCAAGCTTTGTAGTCATTTTGTCTTTAAAAAAGTTTTTTTTTAAACTAGTTTTTAAATATTTGTTAAACACCGCAGCATTTTTTACTGATAAAAATATAGTAGAAAAAAATTCGAGGAGATAAAATGTTGCAAAATGGATCAACAATAGATTTAAAAATGCTCATATAGGAAATTTTTTGAGGGGTGTTTTTAAAATTAGATAGATTAAACTATTTTGTTAAAAATTCTTTTTTCTTTTGTTTAAATTAAACTATTTTTCATTTAAAATAAAAATCTTGTTTGGGTGACAATATGGTTGAAAGTTGAACTTCTTTTCTAAAAATACATTTTTCGGTAAGATTCATAATTTTAGTTATAAATTTATCTCCTTGCTGGAAAATTGATCTAATTTATTGAAATTTCGTTTTTGAGTGGTTGAAAATTAGTGATTGCAACTGAAACTTTGATTTTTCATTTATGATTTATGGTTTGAAAAATTAATTTCTTTTTGTAGAAATTCCTTCATTTTTGGTTAAAATACTACTTTTTGATTAAAATTTAATCTTTTTTGGTTAAGGATTCAACTATTTTGTTAAAAATTCGTCTCTTTTGGTGGAATTCGACTATTTTTGATTTTATTTAAAAATATTTTTTGGTTGAAAATACAAATACATGGTGTACAGTTGAACTTTTTTGTTAAAAATTAAATTTTTGGTCGAATATTCCTAATTTTAGTTGAAAATTTATCTCCTTAGTAGGAAATTTATCTATTTTGTTGGAAATTCATTTTTTGTCGGTTAAAAATTAATTACTTGAGCTGAAAAACTTATTTATTCCATGTATGGTTTCGAAACTAATCTCTTTTTGTAAAAAACTTTTTTTTTGTTTAAAAATTATGCAGTTTGATTAGAAGTTCTTTTTTTGGTTGAGAAATCCACTAATTTGTTGGAAATTCTTTTTTTAAATTAAATTTAAATTTTTTGAATTTTAAATTAAAATCTCTATTTGTTATAAATTAAACCATTTGATTGATTAAAAAAAATTTTTTATTTCGTGAAAATACATTTGATCTTTTTCGGTGGTTTATTCAACTACTTTGTTGAAAATTGGTATTTTTTTGGTAAATTCAATTTTTTTTCTTTCAAAGAAAATTAATTATTGATTGATAATTATACTACTTATGTCAAAATTTACCTGCATCTTGGTAGTTTTGAAAATCGAACTATTTTGTTAAAAAATTCGTCTATTTTAGTTGAATTTAACGGGTTTTTACTGTTTTTGGTCGAAACTCATATTTCGGTTTGAAAATTCAACTACTTGGCTAAGAGCTGAATTACTTTGATAAAAAAAAATATTTTTTGTTGTGAAGTCATAATTTCAGTTAAAAAATCAACTTTTTTGGTAGAAAGTTTAACCTTTTTAGTTAAAAATTATTTTTTTTTGAAAAGTTATATTTTTCGGTTGACGAATCAACCATTTTTTCGATATTTTTTCTCTCTACTGAAATAACTTTTTTTTTGTTGAAAATTTTACTATTTTCTTAAAAATTCATCTCTTTTAGTAGAAATTTTATCTTTTTTTTTAAATTCAACTGGGCAAAAGTTAAACTATTTTGTTAAATATGTATATTTTTTAGATTAAATATTCATCATTTTAGTTGAAAATGCATCACTTTGTTTGAAAATTCATCTATTTTTATAGAGATTTCTTCTTTTTGGTTAAAATACTACTTTTTGATTAGAATTTAATCTTTTTCGGTTGAGAATTCAACTATTTTGTTGAAATTTCATCTTTTTTGGTTGAATTCGACTATTTTTGATTTTTTTTTTTTAAATATTTTTTGGTTTAAAATACAATTACTTGATGGGCAGTTGAAACTATTTTGTTAAAAATTAAATTTTTGATTGAATATTTATAATTTTAGTTGAAAGTTTATCACCTTAGTAAGAAATTTATCTATTTTGTTAGAAATTCGTTTTTTATTGGTGAAAAATTAATTACTTGAGCTAAAAACTTTACTATTCCATGCATGGTTTCGAAACTAATCTATTTTTGTAAAAAACTCCTGTTTTTTGTTTAAAAAATATGCAGTTTGATCAGAAGTTCTTTTTTTGGTTGAGGAATCAACTAATTTTTTGGAAATTCTTTTTTTAATTAAATTTAAACTTTTTTTATTTCAAATTACAATCTTTCTTTGTTGTCAATTCAACCATTTGATTGAAAATAGTACTAAATACTTTGTTAAAAATCCATTTATTGGTTAAAGATTCACCATTTTAGTTAAGAAAATAGTTTTTTATTTTTTTAAAGTTCTATTTCGTTAAAATATGTTTTACTTTTTCGATGAGTGTTTATCTACTTTGTTGTAAATTTGTATTTTTTTTTGTAAAATTCAACTCTGTTTTTCTTTTAAACAAAATTAAATATTGATTGATAATTATACCACTTATTTCAAAATTAAACTACATCTTGGTAGAAATTTCTTGTTTTATTCAAGATGAAAATTTATCACTTTTGTTTAAGATATAGCTGTATGTTTGAAAATCGAACTATTTTGTTAAAAATGTGTCTATTTTAGTTGAATTCAACGGTTTTTTTACTGTTTTTGGTCAAAATTCTAGCTGAACTACTAGAAAGTTCAACCTTTGTAGTTAAAATTTATTGTTTTTTAAACATTTATATTTTTCGGTTGACAAATCAACTATTTTTTCGATATTTTTTCTCTCTATTGAAATACTTTTTTTTTGTTAAAAATTTTGCTATTTTGTTTGAAAATTCATCTCTTTTTATAAAGATTTCTTCTTTTTGGTTAAAATACTACTTTTTGATTAAAATTTATTCTTTTTTGGTTAAGTCTTCAACTATTTTGTTGAAAATTCTTCTTTTTTGTTAGAATTCGACTATTTTTGATTTTATATAAAAACATTCTTTGGTTAAAATACAACTACTTGGCGGACAATTGAACTATTTTGTTAAAAATTCAATTTTTGGTCAAATATTCCTAATTTTAGTTGAAAGTTTATCTCCTTAGTAGGAAATTTATCTATTTTTCTGGAAACTCGTTTTTTTCTGGTTAAAAATTAATTACTTGAGCTGCAAACTTAACTATTCCACATATGGTTTTTAAACTAATCTCTTTTTGTGAAAAAACTCCTCTTTTTTGTTTAAAAATTATGCAGTTTGATTAGAAGTTCTTTTTTTGTTGAGGAATCAACTAATTTGTTGGAAATTCTTTTTTTAAATTAAATAAAATTTTTTTTAATCTTGTATTAAAAGCTCTATTTTTTATAAATTCATTCATTCAATTAAAAATGGAACTACATACTTTTGCTAAAAATTCGTTTCTTGGTTAAAAATTCATCATTTTAGTTAAAAAATTAAGTTTTAAAATTTTTAAAAATTTCAATTTCGTTAAAATACATTTTATCTTTTTCGGCGGGGTATTTGAATACTTTGTTGAAAATTGTTTTTTTTTAAATTCAACTGTTTTTCTTTTTAAGAAAATTCATTATTGATTGATAATTATACTACTTAGTTTAAAATTTAACTACATTTTGGTATAAATTTCTTTTTTCATTGAAAATAAAATATCATCACTTTTGTTCAAGATATATCTGTATTTTTGAAAATTGAACTATTTTGTTAAAAATTCGTATAATTTAGTTCAATTCAACGGTTTTTTTTACTGTTTTAGGTCGAAACTCATATTTTCGGATTAAAAATTTAACTACTTGGCTAAGAGCTGAACTACTTTGATAAAAAGATATTTGAAAACTTATATTTTTTTTTTGTTAAAAATTTTACTATTTTCTTGAAAATTCATCTTTTTTAGTAGAAATTTTATCTTTTTTGTTTAAATTCAACTTAGCTAAAAGTTGAACTATTTTGTTAAATATATATTTTTTAGATTGAAGATTTATAATTTTAGTTGAAAATTCGTCTCTTTGTTAGAAAATATATCTCTTTTTATAGAGATTTCTTCTTTTTGGTTAAGAATTTAACTGTTTGGTTAATCATTAATCTTTTTTCTTTACTTTATTAGAAATTAATTTTTTTGTTTAAAGATTGAATTTTTCTTTTTATAATGATTAAAAAATGAAACAAAGCTTATCACTATTCTACCACATTTTTGAAGAATCTGCCATCTTCTGCAATATTCTACAAAACTAGAATTTTCGAAATTGACTTAGAATTTCGCTAAGCATTCTTTATTTAGAAAATATGTATAATCTGGAATGTTCTTGACTTTCATGGTACATACCAAATTAATAAATCATTTTTTTATATTTTGGAATTATTCACACTCCGCCAAAAAATATCTTTATCTATACCCTCAAGTAATTTTGTGATCAGCTTAGCTCTGTCTTTGTGGTAAAAATGAAATATTTTTGATCATGATAAAAGTATTTTTCAAATTTCAAATATTCTTTCGAGATGAACTTGGCAAAGTGGGAATTATTCAGCTATAAGTACATAAGCAGAGCACTCGATGATGGGCGGAAGCCTTCCCTGAATTGGATCTAACTCGATTAATGGAGACGCATTGATTATTGATTCATCCACGAAGTACAGTCCAGGCACGTTTAATTATTGTACGCCATGTTCACGGTGAAGTCGTGTTAGAAATCATATTAATTTAATTCAAGATTCTGCGCATCAGAAATATTCAAAAGAATTGACAATTGCCACGCGCCGTTTCGCTTATTGACTAGAATTATGTGTCCACTTTTATATGGGCATGACATCCGAGAATTAAAACTTGTTTTTCTTGATGATTAATTTAAAAAGCACTTTTAGTCTTCAGAAAATTTCATGAATAATGCACAAAGTTTTCAGAGTCAAGTTTACACTCGATTTGATGGAAGATATTCAAATCTTTGATAAATGATAGGAAGAGGTATATGAAAGATATCCAGATATTTCGAGATTTTTCCAAGTATAATTTTTCATTGTACAGAATCATTCAAGTGTTTCGCCTTTTTTTAACAATTGACTCGGAATATGTTTACAATATCGAGAGTTTATTATAAATTATGTTTTTTTTCAGTTCTTGTAAATATTTAAATTTGTGAAAATATTAGTATAGATACTATTTGTATGTAAAAACAATAATTGTTTTTTATTTGTGAAAGTAAGTTTATAAAAGGATAAGTAATTTTCTAATGGTACAAGTTTCTACGGAATTGATTAATATGTTTAATTTAGAAAGTTTTAATTAATTATACGACAAATTAATCTTAAATATCTTATGACCATCGGATTTTTAAATAAATAAAGAAGACTGAAAACATCTTTTTTTTCTTGCAATTATTTCTTAATTGCATGAATTTGAATAATATTTAAAAGACTAATAATAATAAAGATACAAAGATAAAGATGACGAAAATAAGGAAATATATTCTTTTAAGGAAAGTTAATCGGAAGAAAATATTAAATTCAATTTATGAAACACTTCAGATTCCTAACATTTTGAGTCAAAATGTTAAATTTTTAACAAGATGGATGAATTCCTGACCAAATATTAAAATTTTGAACTAGAAAGGTTAATTTCAACGAATTTCAAACAAAATAACTAGAAAAAACGTTTAGCAAAATAATAAGATTTTCTACTAAAAAGAGATAATATTCAACTAGATTAATAAAATTTTCAGATTAAAATATTAATTCTCAACAACAAAAAAAACGAATTCAAAAAAAGAGATTAATTTTAAATTACAATGATAAAGTTTCGATAATAAATGGAATGTTAAAAAATAGCTTAAGTTTAAAGCAAGTAGTAGAAAATCCAATTAAAAATATAATTTTTTAACTAAAATGATGAATTTTCAACTAAATTAATCAAATCTATGCACCTGCATTAGTAAAATATTTAGTACAAAAATGCTCAACAAAAAAAAAAACAATTTTTCAAAAAAATAGTTTAATCCTCAACCAAAGAGATTAATTTTGATCCAACGTGATTGTATTGAACTGTATTAATCAATTTGAATGTTCAAAACTTAATTTTGAACCTAGAACATTTTTGTCAACAAAATAGTTACATTTTTTATTTAAAAAATTTTAAAAAGGTAAAATACGAATTTTTACCTAGAATAGTTAAATTTTGAATTAAAAAGTTTAATTATTCAACCAAAAATTGTATGGTTAAATTTTGAGATGAAAAATTGAATTTCAACCAAAGAGATTAATTTTCAACTAAATTAATCAAATCTATGCACCTGCATTAGTTAAATTTTTAGTACAAAAATGTTTAACAAAAAGAAAAAGAAATTTTCAACAAAATAGGTAAATCATCAACCAAAGAGAATAATTTTGATCCAACGTGATTGTATTCAACTGTATTAATCAATTTGAATGTTAAAAACTTAATTTTCAACCTAGAAAATTTTTGTCAACAAAATACTTACATTTTTCATTAAAGAAATTTAAAAAGGGTAAAAAACGAATTTTCAACTAGAATAGTTAAATTTTGAATTAAAAAGTTTAATTTTTAACTAAAAATTGTATAGTTAAATTTTGAGTTGAAAAATTGAATTTCAACCAAAGAGAATAATTTTCAACTGAATAATTCAAATAATTAATTAGATGAGTTACGCTGCACTTAAAAAATGTATTTTTAACAAAAATAAAAACAAATTTTCAACAAAATAATTGAATTTTCAACCAAAGAGATGAATTTTCAATTAAAATGATTGAATATGCGATTTAACTAGTCGAATTTTATTTACAAAAATTCATTTTTAAATTGAAAAAAAGTCCTTAACAAAATATTTAAATGAACCTTCAACTGGAATATTTAATTTTTAATTAAAAGATAAATTTTCCACAAAAAAGGTCAACATTTACAAAAAGAAAATGAATTTTCAACAAAATACATGAATTTTCAACTAAAAATAATAAATTTTCAATTAAAAATCGAATAGTTAAATTTTGATCAGAAAACACTGATTTCCAACCGCAGAGATGAATTTTAAACTAAAATGGTGGAATATTTGACTGGATTTTTAGAAAAAAATAAGTACCTAAAATAAGAGTTAAATTGTCAACTAGAAAAAATTGTCCAACCAAGATCAAAAAATTCTCAGTTAAAATTATTAATTTCAACAACAAAAACAAATTGATGATATATTAAAATATATAAATTCTGCATTTTTTCATCTTCTAACCTATTTTTCACATACTAGTTATATAATCTAGAGAAGATAGATAAAGTGAGCGTTAGAAAAGTTTGATGTAATTGGGTAAAGTAGATCGCAAAGAATGCTTCCTATTCGTATTACAATTCCTGTTGTGTAAGAAATACATGTTTTATTCTGATGTATTATTCCACTCTAGTCCAGCATGCTTTCTCTACAAAGCGAAACGCAATCTTGAAAATATTTATACAAATAGATTTTAATCAATGGACTTAAAAAAAAATTAAAAACACAAACAGGAATTTTTTCCCAAGAAAGGAGTTTTTTAGCTCTCTGTATGATAAAAAATAGTCAATAATCAGGCTTGCTTATCCACAAAAACCCGAGGCGTTTTTCTGAAATTTTCACCCAAATTAAAAAATAAACTTAAAAAAACTTATAAACTTAAATTTAAAAAAAACTTAAAACTAAAACTAAACTACTATTTAAACTTAAAAAATAACGTAATACAAATCATGTTAAATAAATAGACGTAAGACCTTAATAAAATTAACTTTTTTATTGGAAATTCGTATTTTCTGTTTGAAAATTTACCTGTTTTGTAAAAAATTCTTTTTTTTTTTTTTTTTTTTTTTGAAAATTCAACATTTGTATTAAATTGTTTTTCTTTTTTGATTGAAAAATCTGCCTTGTATAAAAATTCGACTTTTTTGTTTAAAAATAGGTTTTTTTGTGGAAAATTGATGTCTTTGGCTAGAAGAAATCACTTTTCTTTTCGATGACAAAGAAATTTTTTTGCGATTTATCATTTTAGTTCGGAAGTCATTGTTTTTGTTAAAAATTTGAGTGCTTTGTTGAAAGTCCTTTTTTTATTGAAAATTCATTTTTGTATTCAAAATTTAACTATTCTATTTTAGGTTAAAAATTGATCTTTTTTAGTAGAATGTTTAAATATTTTGTTTAATATTCGTCTTAACAGAAAATTTAACTGTTGATAAAAATTCATATTATTTGGTTGAAAATTAAAATTTTATGTGAAAATTTAAATACCCTATTTTAGATGGAAAATTAAACTATTTTATTAAAAATTCGTCATTTTGGTATGAACATGTATCTCTTTTGGTTAAAATCCGTCTCTTTTGGTCGAATTTAATTGTTTTTATTTAAAAATTAAAACCTCTTTTATTTAAAACATCAACGACTACATTTGTGGATAAGAATTAATTTTTTTGGCTAAAAAATTAACTTAGTTAAAAATGGAACTTTTTTGTTAAAAATTCAGTTTTTTGTTTGACAATTTATCGTTTTATTCAAAAACCTTTTTCTTGGTTGAAATTCGGACCATTTTGTTGACAATCCTTTTCTTTTTATTGAAAATTAAGTTTTTTCTATTGCAAATTTAACTATACCATTTTCGGTTTAAAATTATTATTTTGTAGTTGAAAATTCAACTCTTTTTTGAATTTTCGTATTTTTAATAGAAAATTATTCTTTGTTGAAAATACGTTTTTTTGTTTGAAAATTCAACATTTTTTATTAAATTTTTTCTCTTTTTTGACTGAAAAATCTGCTTGGTATGAAAATTCGATTTTTTTTTGTTTAAAAATATTTTTTTTTGTTATTGAACATTTATGTTCAATAACTTTTTTCCTTAATAAATACAAAATTTATGTCTGGCTAGAAAGTTTTTTTTTGTGAAATTTAACGGTTGTTGGTATAAAATGAATTTTTTTATATGAAAGATGAACTATGACACTTTGCGTTAAGAAATCATTTTTCTGGTTTAAAAATTCAAATTGTTAAAAGTGAAATTACTTCGATAATAAATAATTTTTTTTACGATTCATCATTTTAGTTAGGAAGCCATTGTTCTTGTTGAAAATTTGAGTGCTTTGTTAAAAGTCCTTTTTTTTAATGAAAATTAATTTTTTCTTTCAAAATTTAACTATCCTATTTTTGGTTAATTATTGATCTTTTTTAGTAGAAAATTCAAGTATTTTGTTTAATATTCGTCTTATCAGAAAATTGAGCTTGGTTTAAAATTCATCTTTTTGGTCGAAAATTCTTCTGCTTTTTTACTTGTTTAATGTTCTTGATTAAAAATTTAACTGTTTTTAAAAATTTATATTGTTTCTTTGAAAATTAAAGTTTAATGTGAAAATTTATAAACCCTATTTTAGGTGGACAATTAAACTATTTGATTGAAAATTCGTCTCTTATGGTTGAATTTAATTGTTTGTAGTTAAAAATTAAAATCTCTTTTATTTCAAACATCAACAACTACATTTGCGGTTAAGAATTATTTTTTTTGGTTAAAAAATTAAATTTGTTAAAAATGGAACTTTTTTGTTAAAAATTCAGTTTTTTGTTTGGCAATTTATCATTTATTCAAAAATCTTTTTTTTTGTTGAAAGTCAGACTGTTTTGTTGACAATATTTTGAAGTTGAAAATTTAACTCTTTTTTGAATATTCGTATTGTTTAATAGAAAATTGATCTTTTAAGTAGAAAATTTAAGTATTTTGTTTAATATTCGTCTGAGCAAAAAATTGAACTTGGTTTAAAATTCCTCTTTTTGGCCGAAAATTCTTCTATTTGTTTACTTGTTTAATCTTCTTGATTGAAAATTCAATTGTTGTTAAAAATTCATATTATTTGGTTGAAAATTAATGTTTAATGTGAAAATTTATAAACCCCTATTTTAGGTGGACATTTAAAAATAGTTTAATTTATTAAACTATTTAATATACTAATTTAATTTAATTAATTAATTAAAAATTAATTAATTTAATTTAATATACTAATATTTAATTTAATTTATAACGATAAATTATGATATGATTGAAAATTCGTCTCTTATGGTTGAATTTAATTGTTTTTGGTTAAAAATTAAAATCTCTTTCATTTAAAACATCATTTACTACATTTGTGGTTGATAATTAATTTTGTTGATTAAAAAATTAACTTAGTTAAAAATTGAAATTTTTTGTTAAAAATTCAGTTTTTTGTTTGACAATTTATCATTTTATTCAAAAACCTCAGTTGAAAATTTTTGGTCGAAAATTCAATTATTTAATTAAAAATTCATCTTTTTTGGTTGAAGGATCATCTTTTTGTTTAAAAATTCAGCTGTGTGGTTAAAATTTTTTTTAATTAATTTTATTTGGTTTAAAATGCATTTTATTAACTGAAAAATGTTCACTACTATATTTTAAGTTGTAAAACGACATTTTGTAACTAGAAATTATCTATTTGGATGAAAATTCATGTAACTTGTTAAAAATTTACCTTTTCGCTAGAAAAGTAATCTTCTCGGTTGAAAATTTATCTCTTGAATTGAAAATTTAACAACCTATATTATTGGAATGTCTTTTTTAAAAATTTGTTAAATAAAATTGGTCTCTTTTAGTTGAAACTTCATATATTTTGGTGAAAATTGGTTTTTCTTGGTACAAAACTAATCTTTTCATTGAATAATCAAGTATAAAATAAAAATTTACAAATGTCAGAGAGAATAAAAAATTAGCCAGGAAAAAGTCATAGTAAGAAATCTGTGCTGATTTTAATTCACACATTGATCAACATAAAAATCCTGAAAGAATTAGCTGATATTGATATGATGACTCAGTGGCAATAAAATTTCATTGTAACGACACTTATATAATTCGGCATTAAAAGTTGAGTAATAATTGTTCGACTTGCAGATTGCAACACGAATTGGAGAGTTTTGCATTGTGTCAAATGAAAATCACTGCCCCTGTTCATTCATTCATGAGAGACTTCTGGTTTGATTTTGATTCTTTAAACGCATTGTTGTTGAATCCGTTTAAATTTAAATCACTACGAGTCATTATTCTATGAAGCGTATTGTATCAAGAGACCAGAGCAAGTACGAATGTCCAATTATCCAATGACGGAGTTGTTCGGCCTTGCCAAGTTGCCATGCCTTCTCGAACAATGATGTTCTATTACGCCCTTTAATTTTGTTTACTACACTTTTCTTTAATGCTGTTTACTTCCCTTTTAATTTTTTATTTTACTTTCATGGACGGCAGTTTTTCGAAATATCTAATTATTCAATAAAATTCAAATAAAATAGGCTCAGGTTCTTTATTTTTGTGTGTTAGAATTTTTTTGAATATTTGGTCAGAGAAGTGGAAAACTGCATAAAACCACAAATCCTGAGGACAACCAATTACCATGAGACAAGTGTGAATGTAGACATTCGATAGCAGCAAGACTGTCCACATTTCTATTATCAAGGTCAAATTTCCCGCTCGGGAGTATTAAAACGCAGTGAAAATACGAATAAGCGAAAAACCGGAAGGGTCACCCATCCGAGTGCGAACCACGCTTGTCTGCGCTTAACATTCGAGAATCACCACCCAACTACTACCGTCGGTTATTATATATCTATTTTATCGAAAAGTCTACTATTTCGATCAAAATTTAATTTTTTAATTTAAAATTGAACGACAGTGAAATCCTTTAATAGCCCTCCCGTCTATAGCCCTTCCGAGAATTGACGCCTCGCCGCAGGTAGCCGTAACAGGAGCTGGAGGGGGTGCGCGGGGTCTGCACTTGTCACTCAGGCGAGCACTCAGGCGTCAACAAAAAAAAAGCGGGAAAAAACCCAAATTCGGCGCTATAGAAGAGTTTCAGTGTATTTTGTTAAAGCCATCTTTTTTAGTAGAAAAATCTTATATTTGTTGTTAAAAGTTCATATTCCTTGGTTTGAAATTAACTTTGATGTTAACAAGGTAACTGTTTTTGGTTGCAGCTTAATCATTTTTATTTTAAAATTTTACTTTTTAGCTGATAATTTACCTTTGTAGGTTCAAAATTTAACTACTTGGTTAAAAATTCAACTATTTGGTCACAAATGGGATATTTTATTTAAAAGTCTTACCATTTGATTGTAAAAGCAACGGCTTGGTTGAAAATAATTTCTTCCATTATTGTTCATCTATCTGGATAAACATTAATTTTTCTTGTTGGAAAATTAACTTTTTTGTTAAAAATTAATCTTTTTCGGCCTAAAACCCAACTCTTTCCTCAAAAAATTTGACTTTTCAGCTGTAAAACTTAACTCATTCTCTGAAAATTTATCTCTTTTCTGGTGGTGAAAAATGTATGGTTTCTGGTTGAAAATGCAACTACTTTGTTCAAAATTATTCTATTTTTGTTGAGGATTTAACTATTTTGGTGAAAATTTATATTTTTGTTGAACTCAACTGTTTTTTTTTTTATTTAAAACTGAAATATTTTTGATTGAAATTATCAACTATTACATTTTTGCAAAAATTGACATATTCAGTGGAAAATCTAACTACTGGGTTGAAAGTTGAACTACTTTGTTAAAAAATAATTTTTTTGTTCATAATTCATCGCTTTCGCTGGGAATTTAATTATTTAGCCAAAGAATCACGTATATTTAATAGAAAATACATATTTTTTGTTGAATTTCAAAGTTTCTAATTTCAAATTAAAATCGTTCTCGTTTAAAATCCTAACTATTACATTTTCGTCAAATTATTATGACATTTTTTCAGTTTAGTAGTAATAATGTAATTTTTAAAACTAAACCATTTCATTTTAGTTTAAACCTAATATTTTTAAATTGAAAATTTAACTATTTGTTGTAAAATTCATGTATTTTGTTGAAAATTCGTCTTTTTTAGTAGAAAATTATTTTTCTTGATTAAAAATGATTTTTTTTTTAATTTAACTCACGGAACAAAATTTTATTGAATCAGAAAAATATAAAAACAAATATGGACGATACAATATTTTCTCGGTCTAAGAAAATAATTCTTGTCTCGAGAAAATGTACTAGATTCAAGAAACTTGATATTCTTAATGGAATAACATTTTCTTCAGTCAAGATAAATTTTCTTGGATTAAGAAAATATTGTGTCGTCCGTATTCGTACCGATATTTTCTTGATTCAATGCTAATATTTTCCACAGTTACTTTTTTAAAGGTCTAACTTTTTTGTAAAAAATTAATTTTTTGGGTTGGAGATTCATCTCCTTCGTTCAAAAGAAATTTTACTGTTGTTAAAATATTAACTATTAAATTTTTCGTTAGGAATTAATCTTTTTTTGGTTTAAGAATCAATCTCTTTTGTTGAAAAATAAACTATTTTGTTCGAACATTGTCTCTTTTAATTAAAAATTAACCTTTTTTTTTTTGCAAATTCATCCTTTTAATGTTGAGAGAGATGGGAGGACGTAAATTATTTTCATGCCTCTAAATGTTTTATTATGTTTGATAAATACTTTCACATCCTAGAATCATAGTTTTTTTATTCATTACAACTTTTTTTTAAATTTACAAGATTTCGAGAGATTTAAATAAATTTCAAAGATAAACAATTTTTACTAGTAGATTAATTAATATTATTATTTTCATTTAAGATTAATTTTTTTATCAATAAAAAAAGGTAAACGTATAATTTAAATGAAGGTTTACGAATTTAGTAAGCGACTGGAACATTTTTAAATTATAAAATGTGCTGCCTTTAAAAAACATTGTATGGCGAATATTTTTAAAAATTGTATTGTAAAAATATTAATTTGCAATAAATAACGAAGCATACAAAAATATACTTTTAATTTATTTAAATCAACATTTAAAACTGTATTCTTTTTATTTCATGGCCTCAAAAACTTTTTTATTTATCAGGAAAAAGATATTGTGGTTAAATAAAATATAAATTCGAAGAGTTTATTCAACTTTCTGGTTTTTTGTTACACAATCATGTTTCTTCTCTATTCACCGCGATTTCCATCCCGTATCAAATTGATTCTGCGGTGGACAACCGACCTCTCTTCAACAGTATCCTAATACAGATATTTTATTTTTCCGTCTTGAATCTTATTGAACTTTTAAATTTCTTTCTAAATCCGGCGGAAATTTTTTTACATAATTCAAAATTATCAAAACGGTGGAGACTTTCCTGAAAATTTTGAAAGTCAATTTTTTTTAACTAGCTGCTTTATATTCCCATTTTGACGTTTTTTAACGCGCAATGTTTCGAGTTTTTATTAAAATATAGAATATAAAAATTTAAAGAAAACTGATAGTTTTTGAAAACTTTGAACACCAAAAGTTAGAAGCTTTTTAAGAATTTTGAATAATTTAAAAATACTAACAAAAATGTTGCAACATTTCTCGGAAAAATTATGATTTTTTGGTTTTGAACAATTAACTTTTATAGAATATCAAAAAAGATATGAAAACTTTTCAAACGATTTTCAATGTTGTAAAAAAAAATCTGAAAGATTTTAAATGATTTTAATTTTAAGTAATTTAAAAAAGTTTTAGGATTAAAAAAAATTGCAACCATTTAAAATAATAATTAGAAGTTACATTTTTTTGAAATTATGGTTTTTAAAAACTGAAATAAAATTTCAAAGCTTCATAGTATTCAAAAAAAGTTTAAATCGTAACTAATTTTTTTAAAGATTCTTGAAAAAAATTTTATTTATTTTTAATTTGGAAAAAATAGTTTAAAAAGAATATTTAAAAAAAAACATATCAAAAGATACCTAACATTTACAAAGTTTCAAGAGGAAAACATTTTTTTCTTATGGTTGTTCGGAAAATTTCGAATAATTTTAAACAAAAAAATTTATTTGAAGAAAAATGCGAATATTTTAAAGAATATTCAGAAGTTTAAAAACGGCTTCAAAATTAATTAAAAATATGAAAAGTTAAAAGAAATGTACTTTAGATTTTTGAACGTTTTTAAGGATTTTAAAAGGTGTCAAGATAATAAACAAATTTTCTTAAGATTACTGGAAATTTTGAAATTATTTTTATTTTAAAATATTTATTTTCAAAGAAAAGTTAAAAATATTTTGAAACATTTTTACAGATTTCCAAAAATGGGAAGAATGAAAAATCCCGAAAAATAAAATTCATGACACTGTAGAAATCTCGATAAAGAAAATATTCGAAATAGGAAATTCCCGAAATTATAAAGTTTCCGACAATTTAAAATTTTCCAATTGGATAATTACGGAATAATAAAATTTAACTAATTTGAAAAAAATTTAAATAATACATAAATAAGAAAATAAAGTTACGTTTATCAAATAAGAGTACTTTATTTAATTTATTGTTTTAATATTTAACATTTTCGTTTTGTTTGGATTCGAGAGTTTCATAGCTAGAGAATTTCCCTGTAGCCAATTTTACGTTGTATATTTTATAATGTCAAAAGAAATCTAAAGATTTTAAAACAATTGTTTTAATTTTGAAATATTATTAAAAATTTTAGGAATAATTTCAGAAGTTTTGAAGAGATTCCAAATAGTTTATAACTTTGAAAGATTTTCGAAAGTTGATAAGATCCTGTAGAATAAAAAAAAATTTGGAAAATTTTTAGATTCTGTTTTGAAATATATATTTGAAATCTTCAAAAATCTTGTTGTATTTTCTCAAACATTTAAGGAAAATTATGTTTATATAATCTTATTTAAAAACAAACTGATAACACTTTCCTCAAATCTAGTTTAGGCTCGAATGTAAGTGTTCAAAAATAGTTATGGGAAATTTTTATTTTTAATTAACATTTATTTTTCCCCTCAAATCGGAAAGTAGTTGCGCAAATTTGAACCAGGGAAAGCGAATTTAAGTGAAAAGGAAGTGTTAAATATTACGGAAGGTCAATTAAATTCTCTACTCTCTGATATCCAACAGCTCTTTGTTATCGAGACAATGCAATTATTCTAGTGACACAAATAATATCCGGAACCAGCGGACGTGTGATGGACTTGTGATTGAATGAAGATACTTCCGGTATCGGTTATGTTATCCGTTCATTCATAAATAACTCACACTTCTATAAACTACTCGATTTTCTAAAAATAATTTCTTTTTGTGAGAGGTTGATCACTCGGATTTTTGGTGTACACTAAATTGCAAGATTGCATGGGATTTCAATAGATTCCATGGATAATAGGAAATTCTTTATATAAAGTAATTATTTAGAAAACAATTACTTGGATAATTAGTATTGGAATTAATAACACAAAAATACTTAAGGAATTAATGTAAAAAGTAGAAAAACAGCAAAAATCTGAAAATTCTCTTCATCTTTAAAGTCGCTTTAAATTTAATTCCAAACCATCAAACCCTTCTGTAATCTCTTTAAATCCCTTGATATCTTTGGAACTATATATGAATCCCTTCAAATCTGTTAAAATCAACAGAAATTTGAAAAATCTCTAAACATTTTTTAAATACATTACCGTCGGAAATTATGAGATCGATTGACGCAAGCGCTATTAAAAATCACTGCTGGCTTTGAACCACGATAATTCAGCGAAAAAAAATATAGGGCATTTTTAAAAAAAACAGGTGGAAAGCCTATAAAATTCCACGTCTAGTAATGTCAAACAGTTTTTTCGATCTGCTGAAGAGAATATAGCACGTGATAAGTTTTAAAAAAAATTCTAGGTTTTCTAAAATTTTGTACCTCGACTTCAACTTTTAGCATGACCTAGGAAAAATGTTGCAAAAATCTGAAAATTATACGACATAGATCCTAAAATTTTATCTTTTATTTAAGGCAAAAAAACTTAAAGAAGCTTAATCGGTTCCCGAGATAGGATTAAAAATGTTGAATCGTATCTGAGTTGAGTTGTAGTCGACGATCACGGTTTTCGGCCGGTCTGCTGCTCGCCTCCTTCGTTGAGGCAGGACCGAATAGGGCACGCAAAGAGGTGGTGCTTGATTCAGGCTCTCGTATACTTTTGATTCTGCTCATCAGTAATTTTTATTTTAAATTATTGTAAATTTTTAAAATGATTCATTGTTGTTTTTTAATTATTTACAATTATTCAAATCCAGAATTTCCCTTATATTAAAGAATAAAAAATGATTAACTGTTTTTTTTATTTCTTAAAATTTGTATCAACTAGAATATTAATAAAAATGTAGATATATTGTTACGAGAGTAA
>JAAAKG020182711.1:0-25748 GCA_010014905.2 Druon quercuslanigerum
AAAATAAGATAATCGAAAGCATAGATAAGGCAACTTGGGAGGCGCTTATACGAAATAAAGATATAGAAGGCGCATGGTCCATGTACCGGGATATGATTGTTAGATGTGCGATCGAAGTGTGTGGTACTGTTCTTGTAGGAAGAATGTCTGGTGATGTATGGTGGTATGATGAAATTGTGGTTACCCAAAAAACAAAGAAAGAAGCGTACAGGAGAACTTTAAACATGACAGGTCTTAGCGATAAGGAAAGAAATAGACGTAAAAATGATTACAGAACCAAAAAGAGGATACTCAAGCAATTAATTAAAGATAGTAAAGATAAAGCTAGTGCAGAAGAAGAGAAGAAAATACAAAGCGACTTTGAAGGAAGCAAGAAACTACTTTATATAGCGATGAAGGGAAATAAAAGTACAGAATTTGCCAACATGAGAAATAGTAAAGGAGAAATGCAATTCGAAGTTAGAAATTTGGGAAGATATCAACAGATTTTAACAGATTTTAAGATTGAAATGGATTAAAAATATTTTCAATGGCATCAAGATATCTTAAGAGATTACGAACCCTTTCCATATAGAATAAAATTATGAATTTGAAATTGATTATTTTGCTTAAATAATTTTAATAGACATTTTTACTTGTAAAAAATATTTGCGATCATGCTGAAAGAATAATTCTGCTAGAAGATATAAATGGATGGCTAGGTATTTAAAATCACGATACAGAAAGAGTACTCGGTAATTTTTAACATCCAAGAACAAACTATAGCAAAGACAAAACTAGTTGGCTTATGCTTAGAATGCGGTCTGTTTATTACAAATTCTTGGTTTAGGCATAAAATGATCCACCTATACATTTGCTCTAAAGAAAAATGCCATACTATAATTGAATTTGTTATTGCGGATGAAAGACGAAGAGAGGTAGTTAAAGATACAAGGGTCATAAGAGGTTCTGAATGCAATACCGATCATTACCTTCTGATCTACAAAATTAACTTAGGTCGAGGATGGATAAAAAAGAGAACCCAGAAAACAAAACAAACGCGAATCAAAATTATGAACCTACAGAAACCGGATATGCGAATATATTTCCAAAATAAGATAATCGAAAGCATAGATAAGGCAACTTGGGAGGCGCTTATACGAAATAAAAATATAGAGGGCACATGGACTATGTTCCGGGATATCATTGGTAGATGTGCGATCGAAGTGTGTGGTACTGCACTTGTAGGAAGAATGTCCGGTGATGTATGGTCTTATGATGAAATTGAGGCTGCCCAAAAAACAAAGGAAGAAGCGTACCGGAGAACTTTGAACATGACAGGTCTTAGCGATGAGCAAAGAAATAGATGTAAAAATCATTACAGACACAAAAAGAGAAGAAAATACAAAACTACTTTGAAGGAAACAAGAAACTACTTTATGAAAGAATGAAGGGAAATAAAAGTACATAATTTATCAACATGAGAAATCCTAAAGGAGAAATGTAATATGAGGATATTTTTACTTGTCCTGGTGCAAATTTCGTAGTTTGTTTCTAGGAATTAAAAATTTTCAATTTCTAAGAATTGAAATATTGCAAGTTCTTTCTTATTATTGTTTCAAAATCACTTCTTACAAGAAAGTGATTTAATTAAATGAATTAAAAATTCTACAAGAACAAAGTTTATATTGCGCAACATCCTCCCACTATTTTACATGCTCAATTAATATCTTTTTTTTACTTTAGTTACATGGTTCCTATAACTGATACGATGATTATTAATATTATGATTATTGATGATATGATATTATGATTCTCTTTACGTTTTTTAAATTCAAATTATTGCAAATTGTTGAAAATTGTTAATCTTTTTTGTCCAATTTGTACTTAGATTGGAGTTATAATTAAAAAATCTAAGAAAAATAATTGTTTAAATAAATTATGCCATATTTTAAAATTTATACCATATATTATAGTAGTTGCGGTTTTTCATGTAATATGTTCAACTTTTTGTCTTCTGTTTACTTAGTAGGGCAATAATTAATACCAATTATCCAAAAATAGTTCTTTAATTATTTATTGTTTATAACTATATCCTCTTAGAAAAGTACAAAAAATTGCTTTTTTCTGAAATGTTCAACATTCCTCCACCTTCTTTATTCAAGAATATGTCTTATTTTAATCTATTTGTTCATTTGTTTTTAAGTTTATATAAATATTTTTAAAAAATACAAGCAAAATGCTGAAGATTTCATCTCATGTCTACAAAGTGGACAAAGCTTGAAAATTTCAGAAAAAAAAACGAAACTTTCTAGCGTTAGTCAAAATGTGTTTAATTAGGAATAATAATAAATTATTTTAATAATTTATTTCTTAACTTAAATTAATTATTCTACTTACTCTAATTTGAAACTAGAAAAAAATTGAACATTTCAGAAAAAACTAGCAGTTTCTAGTATTATTCAAATTGCGTATCATTCAAAATAATAATAAATTATTTAAATAATTAGTTTTTAAACATGGATTAATTGTCTCCCTTTAGCCTATGTATCCGTATTTTAAAAGGCCAGATTTTAATAATTTTTATATAAAAAATTGACAATGAAACTCGTTACAAAAAGTTCCTATAACAGTATTACTTATTTATTTAGTATTTTTCAAAATAATCTGTTCAGTAATTAATTTGTTTATATAAAACTTGCATTCAGAAATCAACGAAAGGGTAAAAAATGGTATTTTTTAAATGTTAACATCATTTTTTGAGTACATTATTCGTAGATAAAAATAAAATTATAAAGCTCGCATTCACATCGAAATCTAAATTAGTGAAAATTTTAATAATTCAAATAGTAATTGCGTTTTTTATAACGTAACAACTAGCTAAAGTAGATTGTGTGTGAAAGTAATTTTAGTTTCTCTTTTTAAAAATAATGACTCGAAAAGTATGTTATGCAGGAAAAGGTGATAAGACGTAAATTAAAATTTAAGAAATTTAAATGGGATTAAAATATAAATTAAAGTCTTATTTAACATCCAATCATCAAATTGATGCAAATGCCTGTAAAAAAACAAGAATCCAACGACCAAATTTGGATTGCAACAAACAAACAAAAAATGCTCGAATTGAAATCTAAAAAATGAATTTATTTTAAACGAATATTTCAGACAAAAATATAAAAAAGGAAAGAAAAATGAAAAGGTAACCAACCACATAACCTTTCTTCTATTTTTCTTACTTTGGTGTCTTTTAATTTTATTATTATCAAATCACAATAAAAGAACATTGAAAATAAAAAAATAAATTATATTACCAACGTTTCGGTTCTCAGATAGGACCCTTATCAAGGTACGAAAAATATAAACAATAGCATCAAAGAACAGGTGTTCTCTCTTTGATACCTGATAATCGAGTAAGGTTTGTAAAAGAAAAACAAGAATAATGAGACCTGGCCGTTAAATGTAATTAATCATATAAGCTTAACTTTTGTTTAATTTATCTAAATCGGATATTAAATACATAGATAATTTTTTTGTTTTTAAATTCTTTTGTATTCTCAGAAAAAACACTCTTATAACAGAGTCCTAAACGAACATAATTTTTCTGTTCCTCCATCCTAGTATTAAGAAGTCTGCCAGTTTGTCCCACGTAATTTGTCTTTTAATTTTATTATTATCAAATCACAGAAAAAGAACATTGAAAATTGAAAATAAAAAAATAAAAATCATATTGCCAATGTTTCGGCACTCATATAGTAACCTTATCAAGGCAAGAAAAGTATAAACAGTAGCACCAAAGAACAGGTGTTCTCTCTTTGATACCTGAGATTCGAATCAGTGTCAATAAACGAAACCACCTTTCTCAAAATTTTCGGAAGGATCATTACAAAAATTTATCACTGAATCCATTTAAAATGGTATACGAAAAAAAGTATGATTTCTCAAATTTTAACAAAAATAGTAATGGAAGATGAGAGTTTTTTGCTTTTAAGAAATTAGATTTTGTTCTGCCTTTTTCTTTCCGGTATGTCGACGATAGCTTATTATGTGTTCCTCTGGGAAAATTGCAGATGGTCATTGATGATTTTAACATTATTTACCCAAAACTTCAATTTACTCATGAAATAGAGCAGAATAAAAGAATCAGTTTTTTTTTAAAGAAGTGATTAAGTGTCGTCATAATAATAATATTACCAATTGGTATAGGAAAAGTACATACTCAGGCAGAATTTTACATTTATTTTCTGCTCATCCTTTTTGAAACAAAATTTTAGTAATCAAGAATTTAGTTGGCAGAGCTCTGGGTTAGTCGCATTTTTCATTTCACACAAGGAAATTAAATATTGTTAGGAATATCCTTTTTCTGAACCATCACCCACAAAAATTAATTGAGAATCGTTTTGTGGTTAGAATTCAAGAAATAAAAAACAAACAGAGTAATATTTTGCTCGCAGATAATCAGAAAAGTTAAAGGAATATAGTCCATTTCATACTTTTGTCAGTTGTGGTCCAAATTTAGTCTTTGGATTCTTGTTTTTTACAGGAGTTTGCATTAAAATGACGCAATCCCTTGTAATCTTCATGAGCATTGCTTTCTTTGTCATACTTGAATCTCATAAGAAAATATTTACACAATTGTTCTTTTTTTTAACGCGTCACTTTCCTTGAAAAGTAAAGATACCGTTAATGTTAAATAAATAATACATGTATGCTACTAAATTAAAAATAATAAAAATTCAATTTCTATAATATGATAATGTAATAAAAGAAAGAATTGAATAATTATTTAACTAGATCCCAACATAAAATGCCATAAACAACTATACTCATGGAAAAATTCATATAATAATCTACACTTTATACTTTTTTCTGAAAATTTAAAATATTAATAAGCTTTTACACTAATTTCATAAAAAAACAAGAGCTTAGTTGGCTATAATTTTGTAAATGGACTTTATATAATTGGTTCTCAACATTAAATGTTTTTTGAATTGTGCAAAATCAACAGGGGTATTTTATTCAGAAATAAACTGATATCAAACCAATTATATTCAATATTCAATTAAATTACCTTAAAGTATAATAAATAATCGATTTATGTTACTCAATTGAACAATATAAAAATTCAATATTTATGTACTTTATTATTGCGGGAACATAATCCATCAGCCGATAATTAACCAAATGAACGCTCGAGTAGCAGCCAGGAGTGGGGATGACAGGCAGAAAACGCGGCGAAAGAGAGAACCTACTCCATTCTCTCTTTCGTCGCGTTTTCTGACGAATTCTATTTAAAAAATTATACAAATTCTATACACTTGTTTATTTAATTTTATCCTTTCACAAAGATTTAAGCTAATTAGAATATCAAATTAATTACTTTTTTATTTATGATACATTTTGTATTAACATTATATAATAACTGAGAGTGATTTAATTACTATACAGTTTTGCATATCAATATTCGCTCAAAATAAAGTAGTGCAGTTCCCTGGTCATCATCAGGCTGGGAGTATTTCGCTAACTTTGGAATAAAGTGTCATTCATAAATGACCATTTTCATCCGCTTATCCACAGGTACCTCGTAAAACGCGTTCTTGGCATAAAATCCAAAAAACTCGTCATTCCGTATCAGTGCATCACCATACAGAATCTCTTGTTTTTTTAGTTGCACAGGTAGATTATTCCTGTATACTGAATTGATGAAAATTTGTATCGAATTAGTAATTAAGTAGTTGACTGATAGATTAGTAATATTTAAGCATTTCTCTAATGAAATATTAGAATAATAAAAATTTCTTAGTTACCGAGTTGCTCAGTTAGCCAATTTATTCTAAAAAACGCCCCCTTATGCGGAGCATGTTGATAATATCGTGCAGCAAAGTCGTTCCCACGGAATAGTATATCACCTTGTTGTAGAGTAATTTTTACTCGTGGAAATGGTGCAACTAATCAAGTAAGAAAAGTATAGTTACTAACTATTTTTAAAATTAAAAAATTCTTTATCTTATAACTACTAAATTATACTAAATTACGAATCTTTTAATAACCAATAATATTCAATTGTCACTTTTATTTCTGAATACGAAAAGTTCTTCATTGATGCAAAAGAATTAAATACTCTCGAATCTCTATTTTCTGTTTTGATTTAGAAACTTGTATTTAAAGCTATTTTTTACAATCCCTTGTGATTCTTCTTACGAAAAAATATTATAGGAAATTTAGTCTAGGATCATAATGATTTTCCTATAATAAATTTCTTATAATTTTTCCTGATACTTGGAATGCTTTTATCTAAAATCATTATAAAGGAATCAGTATAGAGAAAAAATATTAAGCTACTGAAAGATTCAGTGCAAAAAATAGAGGAGACTCAAACTATTTGTTTATTTAACGTAGATTTTCAAATATATTGTGAGGCCAATTGGGATTTCAAACGAGGGACTTTCGCGGATTTGAACGGTTTTCCAAATATTTCAACTGATTGGACAAGATATAGTTTTTTTTAAAGGGAATTAAAATATAATCACAGATTAAAAAAGGATATCCAAGCATTACAAGGGATTTTACAGGATTTATACTATTTTCAAAAATATGAAAGGATTGAATTTATTGTGTATGATTTCCAATGATTTTTCGAACAATTTTGGAAATAAATGAAAACAGATTGAACAGATTGCAAAGGATTTAAAGGTATTTCATTTTTTTTATAGAGCTTATTTTAATGAGCTTATTTTAAGTGTTTCGCAGGGTTTTTAAATAATTTATACTTTTTAAATGGATTCTTAAGTATTTCAACGATTTTAGCTGATTGCCAGGGATTATAAAGAATCCTAAGTTGTTATGAGAATTTTAAGGAATTTCAAAGAATTATACAAAATTTACAGAAAGTTTTAGGTGTTTATAAAGAAGTTGGAGAAAAAAGTTTGAACGCAAAGAGTAATAGTAGATATTTTTAGAAATAGGTCTTTTAATTTTAAATAAAAAACATTCGGAATTAACCAGCAAAAATGAACATTGCAAATACGTGAAACCTCAAATAAAAAGAATTTATTTTCAACCAATAATTTTACTTAAAATAGGGCATTAAATAATCTAACAAAGTGGTAAATTTCCGCGCCGAAATTCTAATTGTTTACAAAACAGTTAAATTTTGAAGAGCATAGTTTTGAAATAAAAAATAAAATTTTTTAACAAAAGTGTTGCATGTTGAAAAAAATTAATTTAATTTCAAAACAAAATGATGCAATTTTTACACCAAATAAGAGTAATTCTTCAGAAAGCACAAAGCCTATATTCATTTAATGAAAAAATGATGAGGAAACACTTTTCTCTAAGATTTAATAAATTTAATTAGTGCGATGATTACAGAATAATTTGATAAAGAAATGATGTGATAACATTTTATTTTAATAATCAGGTAAACATTAGAATATATATTTTATTTTAGTCTTTAAATTACCAAATTTTCGTGGACTGGACGGCCTACCCGATGACGGATTAGATGATGATGATGCTGATGTTGATGATGATGATGATGATGATGCTGCTGATGATGATGATGATGATGATGATGATGATGATGATGATGATGATGGCGGTGATGATCCTGTAAAAATATATTTGCTTAGGATTTGAAATAAATGATTAATATTAGGCGCATGTCTTTTTTTTAATTGTAAATTTATTATTGCATAGTTCGTAGGATAAATCTACTATTTTTTCTAGACTATATTTTATTTTTTAAGTTACCTTCATTGTTTGTGTTTGATATTGCTAGTCTGGATAACAATGTTTCTGTAAAAAGAAAAAAAGGGATTTTTGGTTAACGATTTTTTTGTAATACGATATCAATTTAAACTTTTTAATTTGTTGAGTAGAGTCTGTCACATTTCAAGAGAGTAATTTTTTAAATTCTCAAAATTACTCATAATTATGACACGTCCATTTTTAGTAACATAGTGAACTTATTATTACAGTAATAATAATGGAAATATATTATTTGTTTTAGATTGTATTTTAGTTTCTAAATTACCTAGACCGGTTATGCTTGAAGGTGTTCGATTTGGTGATGATACTGATGATGATTCTGTAAAAAGAATTATAGGGATCTTTTGTTAACGAACTTTTTCAATAAACCTTAAAGGTAATGGTCACAATAGAGCTATTTGCAATAATAGTTTTATTTTGTAAACAAGATAACAAAAGTGATAACGAATTTCAGAGAAGTGTACTTCTCTGCCATATTTCAATAGAATAATTTTTTAAATTCTCAAAATTATTCATTAATAATACACGTGCATTATTGGTACAATAGTGAATTTAATTTTATAGTATCAATAGCGTGAATCTATTATCTGTAAAAGATTGTATTTTATTTTGTAAATTACCTAGACCATTTTCCCTTGATGGTGATCGACTGGAAGATGATGTTGATAATGATTCTGTAAACAGAAATATTTGGTTCTTTTGTTAAAAAAGATTTTCAGGAAGCCCCAAAGTCAATTTTCGCAATAAAGATGCCACCGTTTATCGTGTTTCTTTAAAACAGGCACAAAATAGAAACGTTTTAACTTTCCTAGACTTGTACCCATTTTTCATATTTAAAGTGAGAAATTTCTGAGCATTTAAAAATAAATATTAACATTAGGCGTATATCTATGCTAAAGTAGTGAATCAAAGTAAATAAGTAAATAATAATATGTGAAGCCTCAATTAGAAACAATGACCATTCTTTTTAAAAAAAACTTTTCAGTTCTGTTATGGATAGCTACTTTTTTATATCCAATTCGCTAAACAAGCAAAAGTTTTGTTATTGCGAAAACAGACAAGGATTTCGAATAAATAATCAAAATATTCGTAATCATAGAAACTTTTTTATCTTTTAAAGAAAGAGTATCTCCGGGACCTCTTGGCTCATACAGAAATGAAATTTGCGACTGGACTAATAAGCAATAGTTCTGATAGTAAACTCAAGATGTTTGTATTAAAATTGTTTTTACAACAAATTATTTTCTAACAAATAATATGAACCTCAATTAGATAAATGAATAATGAAGCAGCAATAAGAATACTTGATACCTGGATTGAAGATCCTTTAATATATTATTAATTCTGTACTATGTTATGTTCTACTTACGAACAGAGTTGAGAAACAGCACCAACGTGCAGAGCAGCATTAAGAGAGAAATCTTCATTTTGATGTAGATACTATGAACTAAATTTTGAGAAGTGGCTCAAACTATAATTGGATTAATCTTCAATATTTTTTGTTTGCATATATATTAGCTATTATCTCACTTTTGATAGAAATTCTCGTCTACAGACAGTCCGCTCATTAATTTGGACGTAAGGCGTTTCCCATTGGTATGCGGGAAATAAACTGTATATGCGTAACAATAGCTCCGGTGATACCGACCGAACCCCTCTCCCTTTCTAGATTCGCCAACCAAGGTTGCAAGATTTGCGTCACAATTCAAAAAACTTGAGGTACCATAGCCTTGATGATAAAATAAACAAGTTTTATTTGTGTGAGTCTATCCGATAGGGGACGCGCCTCTAAGGCCAATTATCCAACACATGGATTAAATTTCATGTTTACATTCTTATTTATGAGAGTGTAATGTAATCATCCAAATTTTCAATCTCTGGTTTTTAACAGATCTTTACGTTTCGGCACTTACAAAAACTGAAAATCGTGAAATTTTCTCGGTAGGTGAATGTATGACTATGTGTGTCTCCGTATATATCCGTATGTTGAAGCCATGATAACTTTTGAAGGATTTCTTCAATGGAGTCAAGTTTTGATCAACTTTTCAAGTATTTCAAAATGACGGTTTAGTTCGTTAATCAGATATTTGAAACAAAAATACAAAACTTGGAGCCTTTTCAAAAAGAAAAATATTTAATTTTATCATTTTAGAATTTTTAAAGATTATTACATATGGTTTAAACACTTGCAAATTTTCCAAATTTTGATATGGAATAAGAAATATAAATTTAAAGGACCCCGCACCAAAGGTACATTAAATGGCGTTTTTTTGAAAATTTCTAATAAAAATTTTTTTTATTTTAGCACCTGCAGAAAAAAAGCTCGAAATAAAAAAATAAGACAAATGGATAGTTTCTAGATAAAAAATTGTCAAAGTTTTAATTTATACATGTATTTTAATAGAAAAATGCTTATTTTAGTGAAATGTTTTTTTTTAAAGAAATCTTGCACAGATTTTCTTGAAAGATTCACATTTTGTGAATCAGACATACCGAAACAAAGGGTTTATACCTACGAACTAGAACGATTAATAATTTGTTGTATATAAAGCATGTTTTGGGGGTGCTTTCATACCTTAAATATTGAAGTATAGAAACTATCAATGTTTAGTTACTAAAATCACTAGAGATTTTTTATGCAACTGCTACAGTTTGAGATCACTTTCAAATAAATAGAGGAAGCCTGCAAAGAAAGAATATGCATTTGAATTCACTTTAAGGGATTTTGTATCATCCCTTAAAAATTTAAATTAGGAAAATGGCAAAACGACCGCATGGAGTGGACGAGTTAACTAAAGGATGACATGCTAGACTGCTACGATTCCAGCCTTATCCTTGTTAGAAGAGGTGAGCGGAGCGTTTCCTAAACTGCTACATGAACAAGCTAAAGATGAAGATAAGAAAGCGGCATTGAAACCAAACGCAGAAATCAAACACCTCCTGAGTGATGATAATGATTCCAGGATAAGGAGGAACATTAGCATACAGGTTCATCCTAAGCCCCAAGGTCTGGTTGAAATAAATGCCTCCCTTCGTGAGGAGATCTTGGAGGAGGCCGACCTCTTGACCATCAAATATTCAGTTTATGGTCCTGCGAGAGGCTGATTCAAATTAAATTCTAAAACCGACGATAGATAAAAACATCAAAAAACACATGCATTAACTGCACAAGAGGATTAGCTGGGCAATCCTTGCCGAACGCCCTGCGGGATATATGGTCCAAAAAGAGAAGTGTCAAATTTTCTAGAACTAAAATTTTCGGACGTTCTCCAAGACTTCGAGAAACAAACTATATTCGTGATCGAAGTCTCGACTTTTGCCGACTACAACATCACTGCTAAGGGCGCAAAGCTATTACTGGTTCGTAACATTAGGGCCATACCAGCGTGCTAAAAATAATCCAAGGCACTAGCGAGATTGAGGCAGAAAGCTGTCATACTTCAAAAATATTCCAAAGACATGTTCTTTCCATGCATGCCTCCTTTGCTTATTTGGAAGTGATTTCTACTCGTAGCAGTTGAATACAAAATCTCTAATGCTTTTAGTTGTTAAAAATTGTTGATTTCTATACTTGGACGCTTAAGGTATAAAAGCACCCCCAAAACATGCTTTATACACAAAAACTCATTGTTGTTTTTAATTCGTGTGTACGGAATTTTTGGTAAGTCTGATCGAAAAAATGTGACACGTTAAGGGAAACTTATCGACATTTTTGAGAGAAAAAAACGTTTCAATGAAATAAGTATTTTTATAATAAAATATATGTTAAAATTGAAACTTACAAGGAAGGTACTCGAGGTCTTCCTCGCCGATTCTATTCTCCCTGATATGTTGTTGTACTCGAAAAATTGAGCGACACTTATTTTTTCTTATCTGCAGAAAAATACTTAAAGTGGGTGAAACAACGTGAAATTTCCTACTCTTTAAAAATCCGCAGTCAAAAAAGGGGTTCTAATTTAAGAAAAAAGACTTATCTCCGTTTGACCTTGAAAATTGACCTCAAGGTCAAAATTGGATGTACAGTGAAATCTTTCCCTCGTTCCTGGTCATCCTTTGTTCTAACCATTTGTTCGTAGATAAAGCATTTTAGAAGATATCTGGTCATTTCTCAGACATTTGACCTTAAATTTTTACATTTCTAAGGTAACAAAAACCATACGGAAAAGGGTCATACCTCCATTTGACCTTGAAAATTGACCTCAAGGTTAAAATTGATGGTACACTCAAATGTCCTTCTCAGTCCTGGACAACCTTCGTTGGAACCAATTCTTCGCAGATAAAGTATTTTAGAAGATATTTGGGATTATAGATTAAAATGGGTCACCGTGTATGTTATCATAGGGACAAAATGTATATATTTTTTTTATTTTTTCCTGTGAATTTAAACATTTGTAGCACAACTTGAAATACATGTAAGGGTATTTTACACCTCTTATTTTTTTTTTTTTTTTGAGAAAATTCTGTTATTCATCTTTCATCACGTGGAAATTTTTCCATTTGGTGTGATCGAACTCGATTTGCTTTTTATACACAAAACTATACAATTGACACTTGAGACACTTAAGATATCTTTAAGAGGCTGTTTCACCCCCTTTAAGTGTTTCTTCGAAGATAAAAAAATACGAGTTACTTAGTTTTTCGACTACTACAAAGTGTATCAGGGAGAATCAAATCGGCGAGGTGCACTTCGAGTACCTTCCTTTTAGACAAGTGTTTGTCGAAAAATTATTCCTTTTTCTTACTTTTTTCTTTCGAATTTTTTGTCACAAAAAGCCATTTACTAGTCCTTCCTAATAGATTTAAAATATGTTTCAAAAATATTCGCAGGAAATTTGTTAACAAGACAAAAATTCAAAAAGTTACATCATTTTCAAAACTATGCAATTTTTGATTTCAAGAGATCCAACAGTATAAGCTTTATTTTTCGTAGATTTTAACGAGATATAGTAATTATCTTCATGAAATTTTCCAATTGGACACACATTTAAAATGATCTAAATCAATTAATAAAATTGCAGGTGCCTTTTATGAAAGAAGTTTGAACGAAGGGAACAAGATCCTACAGCCTAATATCCTTATTTAGTTAATTAAAATGAAAAAATTATATTTTAATCAACATTAATTTAAAAAAATACTTACTTCTTAAAAACAGTTTAATTTTGTTTACGCCGTTTTATTTTTTAAGAAGAACTGTCTCTATAACCTGATTTTCGAACGCGAAGCGCAAGTCTTACAATGCAAATGTAATCGTCAAAGCCGCATGTGCTTTTAGAACCTTCTTAAAAAACAAATGGAAACAAATTTTCAGTCAAAATTTCAGCCAAGGTCCGCGCTCGCAATGAGAATAGGCGTAAAATTCAATAACAAAAACAGTTTTATCATAACTCAAATATTTAAACAGCTGTTTCGAACAGTCAAATCTCGGCAAGTATGAAGTTACATCAAGACGCTTCGATTGAAAAATATTTTCATCGTATGGGAAACTATTTTAGCATATAATCACAGATTGAATAAATATTTCAACAAAACAGATTTTTTGTAAAATCATCCTTCAATAAAATTTCTTTATCCAATAATCTCTTAGTCTAATTAAAATATTTTCTAAAGAAAAAAAGATATTGTTTAGAACAACGATATTTTAGCAAAATGCAACAATTTGTAATATGGTTTTGAATTTTCAAATCGAAAAGACGAATGATCTAGAAAACAGTTAAATTTTAAACCAGAAAATACGATTTGTCAACAAAAAATTTAATTGTTTAACAAATGGTTAAATTTTTATAAAACAAGTCACTTATTTTAAACCAGATAGTTTATATTTTCCAAAAATATGGAATACGTGAACGGTCTCTTAGCTTTAAACCAAATAGTTGAATCTTAAATCGAAAAAGATGAGTTTTTTACTAAAATCATAAATCTCCGACAAAAGAAATGAATCTCTCTTGAAAATGGATTTTTTAAACATTTGACTTCTTCTGTTCATAATCTAACTATTTGGTTAAAAATTTATCTCTTGTGGTAAAATATGAATCTTGTCGGTGACTTATTCACCTTTTTGTTTGAAAATATACTTTTATTGCTTAAAAAATCATTTACAGCATTCACAGTTCGATTTAAAATTTATGTATTTTGTTAAAGATTAATCCTTTTTGAAAGAAAATTAATTTTTCTAGTTGAAAATTAGTTCAATCTTGTTGTTTGAAAATTTATATGCCTATTTAAAAATTAAACCATTTAAAAAAAATTCTTTTATTATGTTGAATATTTATTTTTTTTCTTTAGAAATTTTATCCTTCTAAGAAAAAATTCAACCACTTGGTTCAAATTAAATTTTTTTTGTTTGAAAATTTATTACTTGTGTTACTTTCTTTGTTTTATCAAAAAATTTAACTAATTTATTGTAAATTCGGTTTTTTTTGTTAAAAAAATTTGTTCAATTAAAAATATAACTTATCCGCTTAATTATTCCTGTAAATTTATTCTTTTATTCAAAATATCTCTTTTTAATTTGTAAATTATTCTGTTATGGTTAAGGATTCTGTCAATCTGTTAAAAATTCGTATTTTCTGGCTAAATTCGACTATTTTTGATTTAAAATAAAAATATTTTGCTGTAAATACAACCTGTTATAATTCTTGTTAAAAATTTATATTTTTGCTCGAAAATGCATCACTTTGATTAAAAATTTAATTGTTTTTTGGACATTGCAAATGATTAATATTTGACCAAAAAGTTACATTTGCTCATGTCGAATACACATTTAGATCGTACCAAATGTGTCTGACTTTGGTAAAGATAATAAAATTTTGATTTAGTAACTCTTTTTATTTGTACTTAACCAAATTTGGTCCTTTAATTATGGAAATTTAAACTCAAAAATTTATAATAATTTTGTTATTTTAATTTCTTTCTCATTACTATCTGGAAATAAATTCTTAAAAAGAATTGATTTAATCAGATAAATTAAAGAGTGAACAAAACGAAACATTCATTTTTAACAAAAACTTTGTGCTTTTGAACATACTGACTAAATATCTTTGTTTAACTTAGTTTCATCATCCCTATAACTAATGTAAATTTTACCTCACGTTATAGCATGTACTACGATTATTATATTTTTTACATATACTGATAAGATAATCTTATCAGCGCGACAAATATCTTACTAAGACCCATCCAGAATTGGAACAGGAATTTTTTCATAAATTTTACAGCATGTCTCTGATTAAAATTTTAAATCGCATTATAAAATAGTCAAAGACTTGAAAAAATGTGGCATCAATCATGCTTTTCTTCTATTTTTATTTATTGTAGCACTCTTAAGATAATAAATTGTAAAAAGAAATCCTTTTTGATCGCTACACGTGAAAATCGAAATTATAATTAAAAAACAATCATTGAAATAACAAGGATGAAGCACTACTTTTCAAAATTTAAATTATGGAAAACATTAAACTGAAAAAAATTAGATGATTATCAGCATAAGAATAATTAATAAACCAAAATTGGGAAAATGATTTGTAAGAGTAGATAAACTATACAGCAAGAATTTATTTCAAACCATTTTTTATTGCTTTCAGGATGGCCGCTGGACCGGGAAACCGGGAAATGACCGAAAATTTTTTGTGACCAGGAAGAACCGGGATATGACACTAAATCTATTTTTTGACCGTTTCTAAAAATAATTATGGAATTATCTTTTTTAATTATGTTACCGTTCAGTTTAAAATGCGTAATTCAACAATCTTTTGCTGTACAAATTTTCCAATTTAGATTTATTTTTAAGCGTCAATTTTGATTTTAAGGTTTTTAAAATCAAGTCTTAAAGAATTAAATGAGTATAAAGTCAAAGCGTTTGATAATAGATCTGTACTTTAATTATTGAGAAGTAAACAATAAATAATTGATTGGCATAATTGTTTCTAAATACGTGCTAAATTTAAGATTTCCATACTTTAACTTTAACAATAAAACTTTCTTAATTCAAAAGTCTGTGTTAGTTTAAATTTTAAATGTCCTTTTTAAAATGTATAAAATATTTTTATATAAAAAATAACTTCATAATTCATCCGTAACTAAAGGGTTTCATTAAATTTTTAATATTGCTACAGTCTGAAATATTTAACGTTTTTACAGTAAATAAATAAATTTTCAAATTAAGACAAAGAATATTCATTTAATATTTAATGTTTGAGTTATTCTTTTTAAAAAAATCTAATTTTCACATAAAATTGTTTAATTTCGATTTTTAAAATAATAAGTGAGCTCTTATTATTCTCATAAAATATTTGAGTAATTTGATGAGATATTTAGAAGTTTTGAAAAGATTAAAAATTTATTTAATACATTTATAATTATTTAAAATAATTCAAACGAATTATGTTTAGCGCCTAAATTCAGCTATTCGTACTGAAATTTCGGTTCAAATAGCCTCAGTCAAAATTGAAACAAAGTATAGATTGTTGCAGATTTTAAATCAAAAATTTATAAATCTTTTAAGAATCATAAAGGGGTTCAATAGGATAAAAACACTTTCTTAAGATTCACAGCAAAATTGAAAATGATTTTCACATTAAAAAATTATTTTTAAATGTATTTAGAAAGATTTCGAAGGATGTTTAAACTATTTAAGACGCAAATTTTTTAACTTTATACTTTAAGAAGTGAGAGCATTTAAAATCATACTGTAGTTTTATATTTTTAGAATTAAAACTGAATCCTTTGACTCCACATAATTCATAAAAGTTAAAAATTCTAAATTTTACAGATTATCTGAATTTGAAATTAAATTTTTGTATTACAAAATTTGAAACTTCAGTTCAAAAAAATTTTATTTCAAAAGTTTTAATTCGTATGAAATTTCAATAAAAGTCGTTAAAGTAGTTTATTTTAAAGCAAAGAGATAAATCTTCAATAAAAAAAGTAAAATTTTATTTTATAAGTAATAAATATTTTTTACTAAATATTTATATTTTAAACCAAGAGGATCGAGTTAAAAAAACGATTTTTTAAGGAATATACACGAATTTTGAACCACATAGTTAAATTTTCAGTTAAATAATTAATTTTCAATAAAAAGAAAAAGAATTTCCTACAAGAATGTTGAATTTTGAAGCCAAATAAATAAAATCTGTACAATAAAGTTGCATTTTCAACCTAAAAATACTTATTTTCAACCAAACTGTAGCATTTTTAGCAAAAAAAAAAATTGATTTTCTACCAAAAAAGATTAATTTTTAACCAAGTATATACATTTTATAACAAATAAATTATTTTTTAACTAAGAAGAATTATTTTCTACAGAAAAAGATAAAATTTTAACACATTGCATCCATTGTTAACGAATAGCTAAATTTTTAAAGTAAAAAATATCAATTCTTAACCAAAAATTGTTTTTGTTAGATTTTTACTAAGAATTAGTTTTCAATTTAAAAAAAGAATTATTTGCAAAACAGTTTATTATTAAAAGAAAGAATTAAAATTCAAATAAAAAAAAGACATATTTAATAAACAAAAAAGTATTGTAATTAAAATTAAAAATAGTCAGATTTAATAAAAATAAAAGAATTTCAAACTACAAAGTTTCATTTTTAATTTAAAAATTAATTTTCTATCCAAAAATACGATTGGACGAACATAATTTCTACAAAATAGGTGAAATTTTAAACAAGAAGATTAATTTTTTTACTTGAAAAGAGGAATTGTTAATAAAATACAGACATTTTCAATCCGATAGTTGAATTTTCTACGTAAAGATGAAGTTTTAACAAAGTACGTAATTTTTTAACCAAATAGTTGAATTTTTGAACTAAAAGAGACAAATTTTTAAATGAAATTTTTTAACTAATATTATGAATCTTAAAAAAAAGAACTCTAAAAAGAGAAATTTCCATCGAGAAATATAATCATTTATATTTAAAATACAAAGTTTTAATTTAAAATACAACACAGTTGAATTTAACAAAAAAAACGAATTTTTAAACAAAATTCTTCAATCCTTAACTAAAAAAGATAATTTATTAACCCTGCGGCTGGATTTTAAACCAAAATATTAATTTTTTGCAAAATAGTTAAATTTTATATAAAACTGTTTAATTTTTGAACTGTAAATATGAACTTTCTGCAAAACAGTTGAATTTTCAATCCGAAAATGTGAATTTTTAGTCAAAATAGATTTAAATTTAAATTAAAAAACAGTTGGAACTAACCAACAAATACGATTTTCAACAAAATGTGTTGAAAATTCATATTTTTGGTAGAAAAGCGATTTTTTTCGTAAAAATTCGATTATTTGTTTAAAAATGCAACTATTGCTTTAAAAATTTATATTTTTTTCTTAAAATTTGTAATATTTGGTTGCAAATAAATCTTTTGTGTAGAAAATTCCATTTTTTTACGATAATTAATTTTTTTAACTTTTTGGCTATACCCCTATAAATTTGTTTAGTATAAGTGCAAAAATAACAAAATGGCGGCAAAAAACAAACAAATACAAAAAAATCGAGCTTTTTTCACTGATTTTAGTGAAAAAATGTTGTAGTCGTAAAATTTTTATAATAAATTTAATAGAGGACATCCCCGTTGTCATCCTTGATCTAAAACTTTCTTATTGTTCTGTTTCCATTTTTTAAGCCTTACAAATATTACAAAAATATATTTATTAAATATCTCGTCAAAAATTCATAAAAAAAGCGTTTTTTTGGAGGTGGTTACTAGAATTAACCCTTAATTTTCAATTAAAGTTTAATAATTTTCTAAACTTCTTAAGAATGCCCTTAAAATGTTAGCAAATCCTACACTTTTCATGATTTCACGATTCATGATTGCGTATTTTATGAGGCCTGATTTGTTCATTATTATATAAGAAATTGACAATAAAACTTGTTACAATTTCTTCCAACTGTAATCCTAAATTGTTAAGACTTTTTCAATTAATTTTGTTGATAATAAATTTTATTTTTTATTAAATAAGGTATCCCTTTTTGTGCTGTACAACTGGTAAAACGGCAAGAAATCTTCTTTCAGAAATTACTTAATAAATGTGAGACATGGAATTTTTTCAATGCTAAAATTTTTTTCCGGTAAGTTATTAATTCTTTGAGACACCTATTGTTTTGAATGTAGAAAAAAGTAATTTAGTATGCAAAAAAATCCTAAAGCAAATCTTCTCGTTTCGCCCCATGTTGCCCCATAGGAAAATCATTATAGACATACATTGAATTTTTTATAATATTTGTTCCTACAAGGAAATAACAGTTAATTTCCCTATTTCGCAGTACTGACTTAAAAACTATATTATGTTGGAAGAGGTGATATGACGTAGTCCATTATAATCTTTATGACATTCATTTCTTACTATGTCAGTAATGTTGGCAATGTTACCTGATAGTGTTTCAGTCAATGCTATCTGTACGTTTAAAAAAATTAATTTATATCTTTAGTTATTAGAAATCTGATTATTGTATGAGTCATACTTAAATCACATATAAACAATTAAAATGTATGCTATCTAATTTAAAATTGTACAAATTGAATGTGTCAATAATGATTAAACTAGTTCATAACATATAAAGGAATAAAAAATCTTTTCCTTTAAAACCTTCATCTAAGTTTTATTTGATATTTTTCTGAAAATTCAAAGTCAAAATATTTCTTCAACTAATTTAATAAAACTTAAAACATGAATATAAGTTTGAAAATGATTAATAAAATAAAATCATAAATAGAAAAAACACAACAAGCCAAACATACATCACTCGTAGGGTTACGTGCCGAGTTATAAGCTACACGCATTCCTTATTATAGAAGAATTATTTTCAAATACATGTTTTTCTTTAAAATTTAAATTCCTGAACTCTATTAATAAATACAATTCGGTGTTTAAATTTGTTGTAATGCTTAAAAATCATAGTTTTGTTAAAGATACTGATCAGCGAAGAGCAATGGTTTCAAGAAATAATTAACAGTTTGACTTAATTCTGTACACTGGTTTATTTAATATTGTGCTTACATAAAGATTTAAATTGATCAAAATATTAAATTGATAAATAAACTAAATTAATATTTTTTTTATATAAATGACTTATGGTTTGTGTGATTTAATAAATGTTTGGTTCGATTTCAATGCAGTTGTACAGTTCCCTGGTCATCATCAGGCTGAGAGTATTTCGGTAACTCTGGATCAAAGTTTCAGTCATAAGTGACCATTCGTACTCGCTTCTCTGGAGGTACCTCGTAAAACCCTTTCTTGGCATAAAATCCATAAAAAATATCATTGCGTATCAGTGCATCGCCATTCTGAAACTCTTGCTTTGTTACTTCCACAGCGTCACCATTTCTGGTTACTGAATAAATACAATTTGTAATGAATTAGTAATTGAATGGTTGAATTCATTCAATGAAAATATTTAAGAATTTCACTAATAAAATATTAAAAAAATCAAAAATCTAGTTACCCAGTTCCTCAGTTTGCCAATTTATTAAATAAAACGTCCCCGTATGCTCATCAAGTTGATAATATCGTGCAGCAAAATTATTACCACGGAAGAGTATATCACCTTGTTGCAGAGTAATTTTTACACGTGGAAATAGTGCGACTAATAAAGTAAGAAAAATACCGTTATTAACTATTTCAAAAATAATTAAATTATTAATGTTATAAATACTAAATTATGGTAAATTAAGAACTCCCTAATAATTATTCATGAAAGTTAATTTTGAATTTTATTCCCGAGTCCCGAACGTTTTTTATTGTCGCAAAAAGTCTCATACTTTCGATTCACTATTTGCTGTTTCAATCTAGATTATAATGATTTTCCAATAATAATAATATTTTTCTTCCGAGACATAAAAAATCTTGAACAAAAATCATTATGAGAGAATCATTATAGCAATAATGTGAAAATATAAAAAAAGTCGATGCAAATAATAACGGAAGTACAATAAAATGGTTTGTTTATATAACGTGTTTGAACTAATTTAAAAATATTTTATTGTTTTGCAAGAATAAAAAAATAAATAAATTAAATCTATGTTGAAGGATTCTTAGGGGTTTATGATTTATACTTTTCAAATGAATTTTTATGTTTCCCCAAGATTTCATTGGATTTTAAGCGAGTCTAAAGGATTTTAAGATAATATACGAATTTCGAAAGAACTTAGTAAACAAGAACTAATTATATTAAATTTAAAACAAAAAAATATTCTACAAACTATTTGAATCCTCAACTAAAAAAAAAATTGTAACGAAACATGTGACACTAAAAAAACGCTAAATTAAATTCTGTAACAAATTTTTGAATTTCCACGCCGAGAAAAATAATTTTCTGCCAAACAGTTTAATTTGAGAGAAACCCGTTAATTTTTAAGCAAGAATTGTAACTTTTAAAAAAAATTGTGTAATTAAAAAAAACTTATTTAATTTTAAGCAAAAATTACGAAATATGTACACAGATAAAGATTGATTTTTTAAATTAGAGGACCATTTTTAAGTTTCAGGAAATAGTTAAATTCATCATTATTCCAGATTGTGACTCGGGCACGCAATTTCAGAACAATATAATAAAGAAATAATATTATTAAGTTTATTTCATATTTCGGGCAAACATAGCAATACCAATATTTATGTTAGGATAGAACTAAACATTTTGGGTTAAATTATCTAATATTTGTTTAAAATTTATTTTAGTGTTTATATTACCTGGAGCTCGTCGAGTTGGTGACCTTGGTTCTGATGGATTGGATGATGATGATGCTGATAATGATTCTGTCAAAAGATAAATTGGGATTTTTTATTAGCTAAATTTGTCATCATACCCGAAAGTTAATGATCGAAATATACATTCCCTCGTTAATTGTTTTTTCTTTAAGTATGATAAAAATAATAAACATTTGAATTTGCCGAAAATTTTATCTTCTTGTCATATTTTAAGTCAGCAATTCGTTAGAATTAAAAAATAATTATCAATATATGATTGTATTTTAGTTTTTAAATTACCTGCACTGTTTGTCCTTGATATCGATAGCCTGGATAATACTGATTCTGTAAAAAACCGAGGAATATTTTATTAGATTAATTCTTTAAATTTTTATAAATAGGAATTAATATAACACATTAATTTTTGGTAAAATAACAAACTGAATATTATAGTATTGATAGCGTAAATCTAATTTTTAAATTTGATTTTAGTTTTTCAATTACCTAGACCGGTTTCCCTTGATGGTGATCGATTGGATGGCGATGATGATGATTCTGTAAAAAGCAATATAGGTATTTTTTTGCAAAGATTTTCAACGAACTCCACAGTTCCTAATAAAAAAAAAGGTTTAATCGTTAATCGTTTTTCTTTAAACAAAATACGAAAAAGAATCATTTTAGTTTGTCGAAAATTGTACCGATCAATAAAAATGAAGGAGCACAACTTCCGGGCGTATTAGCATCATTATGCAAAACAGAATGACATTTGACGATATTCGAAAAATAATCCTTTCTTCCAAACTAAGCTAAGTAAACGATTTTTATTCCAAATTTGAATAAGAATTTTATTTTAAACGGTTTTTATTGATCAATTGTTCTCGAAATTTGAATCAAGTTGATCATGAATATAGGTATCAAAACGTTGCATCCTTTTGATCCATTTGCCACACTTACTTGATGCCTGGTAGTTTTTTGTGAAGCGAAACCCGAATTTTTAACAATAATCAATTTTTTTAAATAGTTTTTTCAGTTGCGTTATGGATAGTTATTTTTCCATATAGATTTCGTTAAGATAAGAAAAAAGTGATTATTAAGTAACATAGCGTACTTGATTCAAAATAACTTAAATTTTGTCCATCATTTGTATGAATGAAATAAAATTGTTTACATAAATTCCAAATAATCTAAGAAAAGCCTGATCATTCTCGGTAATTATTTTATTACTCTTAGAAATGGCTGACTTTTAACGATTTAAAGAATGCTATTTTAACAAATAAAAATGGTTTGAGCAATCCAAAATTACATAATACAATAGGATTGAAGTGTTCTAGAAATCTCTAACTCTAACTCTAACTAAAAGAAGCAAACAATTTATATTTCCAAAGACTGAAATGACAACTGGAAATATAACTAATAGTTCTGCTGTCCAACGGAAAAACCTATTAATTGACGTTTGCCATAGAGGTTATTTTCTTTGTCGCATGTATCGGGAAATAGTATCTATGGCTAATGTTACTTTTTATAAAAAATTATTTTACAACAATTCATATGCAAATTAACTCATTAAATGAATAATAAACAGCAAAATAAAACACCTATATGATAATAAGAACTTATGTTTCACTTGTATGAAAGTGAGAAAAAAAATTTGGAATATAGTCGATGTCTGGATTGAAGACGCTCTAAAACATGATTGATTCTGTATTATGGTATGTATTACTTACGAACAGATTTTAGAAATATCACCAACGTGAAGAGCAGCATAAAGACAGGAATCTTCATTTTGATGTAGATCCTCAGACACTAGTTTTAAAAAATGTCTTCTAATCTAGCTAGGTGGATATTCAATATTTGTTTCTCCTATATATATGCAACTATTTACTATTATTTCATTCTTGACGAAAATTCTTGTCTACGGGTAGGCCGCTCATTGGCCTAAATTTAAAGCGTATTATCACTGATATACCATAAACAAACTTTATATGTTACTTGCCGCGAAGTAAGGGACCTTAGGGCTACCAGGCGAATTTTTCGGTAGAAGCGATTACAGAAACGGTCAGTCAGCTACTCAGAGAGTGGGGATGATATTCGGAATTCATCCCCTCCGCTTACGAAGCGGAGTCACACGAACGTGCAACAGACAAATGTGTAGAAAGTAGTGGGGATGGATTTCTCGGGGAGTCCGCACGTGTCGAAATAGGCGATTGACTCCCTCACTTTGCAGCTCTTTCAGCAAATTGTCCAAAACATGGATTCTATGTATTTTTTTGTCGAATTAAGTGGTGTAGTTAGTCTTACCATAACTCAAATATTTAAACAGTTTTTTTAAACAGTCGTTGTTATTTTTTCATAAAATCACCATTTCATGGAATTATTTCGTCTAGTGAACTGGTACAAACTTTTTCGAATCCTTTCTTAGAAACCTAATAAAGATATCATCGAAACAAAATAGATATTGTTTACACCAAAAATCAAATCGTTTAATTTTTGGCTTAAACATTACTTTTTTCAAAAGCAAAACGAAAATTTTCAACCAGCAAAGACAATTTGTCATCAGAGAACTTTATTTTCTAAGAAATAGTTAAATTTGTTATATAAAAATAATAATAAATAATAAAAATAATTTTATATTAAATTTAAAAAAAAATGTAAATTTTTATCCAATGAAATCGAGTTTCAAACGCATGGTTTAATTTTTTAACAAGTAATTGTATTTTTCAGATAACAGGACGATTTTTATACAAAAAAGTTACATTTTCAACAAAAAATAAGAATTTTCCAGTACAATGTGAACTTACAGAAAAAAAAAGAATTTTTAAATAGTAGTTTACAGATTGTTCGAGGATTACGTACAACTTTTTTTGTGAGATTTTTCAAAAATTAAAGAGTTACACTTTCAAACAGACAGATGAATTTGTTACAAAAAAAATTATTTTTAATAAAGTAGCTCATTCTCGAAAATTAAAGATAAATTTTTAACAAAACAATTGCATTTTCAGCAAAATGATTATATTTTCAATTAACTAGTTGAATTCGTGACCAAACGAGATGAACTCTGAATAAAAAATGTAATAGTAAACTTTTCATGCAAAAATAATTCGATTTTCTTATCAGCGACTCAAGAACCTTTTTGGTTCATAATTTAACTACATGGTTGAAAATGATTAAAATCATGTATTTTGTTAAAGATTAATCCTTTTTCGGGAGAAAATTAATTTTTGAAATTAAAAATGAATTCAATATTGTTGGCTGAAAATGTATGTGTTGAATATTCCTTTATTTATGGAAATTTCATATTTTTCCTAAAAAATTCAAACGGTTGGTTTAGTCAATTTTTTTGGTTCGCAATTCATAATGTATGTCCTTTTTTTATTTCATTTAAAAAGTCCACTAATTTGTTGAAACTTTGCTCTTTTTTGTTAAAAATCAATATTTTTAAATGAACGGTTAACTATTCTGTTTAAGATTTTCAAAATTTTCCAGAGTTGTAAACAATTGCAAAAGATTTGATATCAGACTTGATGAGAATTAAATCATTCCTTTCTTCGACCGTCAATGTTCATGTGAGAAAAAATTATTTTGGGCTTACGGTCTTCATGTTCAGTTAATCTAGTTTTAAGTCTCCTGCCTGTTTCACCAATACAAACTTTTTCACAACATTTGCATTTCATAAGATATACAATTTGAGACAAATTTTTTATATTATCACTGTCCATTTTATTTGATAGAAATCTTAAGAGAGTATTTTTATTATTAAAATAAACATTTATGTTAATTTTTATTAGAAATTTTCTTAATCTTTCAGAATGTCCGTCAACATACGGTAACGTGCCTTTTAAACAAGATTTTTTGTTAGTGTGAATCCAGTCATTTCTCCTACTAGAACTATTATAGATTTCATGAATTCTTTTATGTGAATAGTAATTGAGATATCTACCAGACCGTGACGGTTTTTTGTACCAATTAGTAATTATATAACCAACATTGGTTTTAATAATCTGCAAATCAAGGTAATTTATTAGGTTATTTTGTTCAAGCTTAAATTTAAACTGTAAGGAATTTTCTATACTATTAAAAGAATTCACGAAGTCATTAGTTTTATCAGTAGAAACAATAGCCAAAATGTCACGAACATAACGTTGGATACATACATCATATATACATAAACATACAGTTGGATCTTCCACTTATAACTTAGCAAAATATATATCAAATGTTCTAAAATCTGTTTCAGGAAACACAGAATCCTTTGTCAAAAATAGTTTGGATTTAAAAGACTCTTTGAAGAAAATTAAGGTTCCTTTAA